>VZRZ01008886.1:129195-149654 GCA_013398175.1 Climacteris rufus | reverse complement strand
GGGGCAGGAGGGGCAGGAGGGGCACCGGGTGCCCCCGGCCGCTCCCACCCCGCTCTCCCCGCCCCTCGCCGCCGCCGCGGTGCCCGCGCTGCCCGTGCCAGCCCCGAGCCGAGCGGGGAGCAGAGGCGATGGCGAGGCAGCCGAGCCCCGCTCGCTCGGGTGTGCAGCGCTCTGACTTTATGGAAGTCATCAACTATCGCTGCGGCGCGGCGGGCACGGCCGGGAGCTGCCCGGCACAGCAGGGCAAGGCTGGTTCGCTCTGATTTGGGCTTGTACTCATTTACTTAATGGAGGTTCGACAGCGAACAGATAAATGAGCGAGGCTGCCGGGTCTCTGAGCGTGCCGAGTCCAACTTCTGACCGTGGATGAAAGAGGGATGCTGAGGTGGTGCGGAGGCACGACCGGTAAGAGCTGCCAAGGAGCAGGGCAAGGCAGAACGGCAGGACGAGGGGGAAAGGGGAAGGTGGTGGGAAAGAGGAAAGGAGAAGAAGATAGGGAAAGATCCGTTTAAATCTGAATTATTTCATTTTATTGCTGAATGTAGCCTCCTGCCCTGGCTAAGGTGTTGGCTGTAGGTTTGTGATGCTGGAGGAACAGCTCATTGTCTTGTCCAGAAGGAATCTCTCCTGCATCGTCTCCGCCTGACCGAGAGCCAGGGACACAGAGAGAGAGAGAGCCGTGAAGTTCACCCCGCACTTTCCCCCCCTCACCTCCCCCCGGCACATTGCCACGCAGGGCAGGCTCTGCTGTGCATTCAGCGGCTCCATTTGCCGGTGCCTCCGGCAGCTCCCGCCGCCTTCTCCAGGAGCAGCCGGGAGCAGCCGGGAGCTTCCCCGGGAGCTTCCCCGGGAGCAGCCGGGGCCTCTCCCGGCCCCGCGGACTGTCCGGGCCCGGCCGGGCTGGGCAGCGAGGGCAGAGCTCTCCGCTCAAGGGGAGAGGGCACAGCCAAGCGAGCTCGGCCGAGAGAGGCAGGGAGAGCCTCCGTCTCGGCGGCAATGAGGGAGAAGCTGTTTAGTCATCTCGCTATATATACTTTCACAATGATGATCGCATTTACTGATTGCTTCTGACTGCATTTAGAGAGGGAGTCGGGAGGCAGGCAGCACAGTTCACCTTTTATCCTGAGGAGTGACTGCTCCCCCTTCCTGCCCGTTCCCCACATCCAGCCCTCCTTCTGGGCGCCCAGTGTCTTCCCTGGCCAGGTAAGGCAGCGCCGGCGAGATGGGGCTCTCTGGGCTCCCTGGGAGGCAGGGAGGGGAGAAGTTTGCATGCATTTATCCTAAGCCTGTTGCTTTTGCTCCTAAATCTCTCCAACAGACTGAGGGAGTGAGTGTTCTGCAGAAAGTTTTATTTTCTGGCGTTGTTGCGAAGGGAAAGGAATGTGTGACTGACAGAAGATACCGAGGCTTTGGCTGACTTATTTTGCTTTAAAGCAAAAGTCTCTTTGCTGCCTGAGCCAGACCCAACAAGGACAGGAGAGGGAAGAAGGGATGATCTCCAGGCTCTTCACTCCCATTATTACACTGTGTTTATGAGTCAGATTTCACATCAGCCCTGTCTGCTTCTAGAAAGGGAGACACTGAGATTTTGGGTTTGTTTCTGCTTCCGTGAGATGCTGAAGAGACCTTTATCAGTGTGGCACTGCCGCGGGAGCTACAGTGGTAAGAACCCATCCTTTATCGCCTGAGCCCTCGGCTGAGCGGCCAGAGCTGCTCGCTGAAGTTTCCCTGCAGTTTCCTGCCCCAGCCGGGGCTGTTCGGGCGCTGCGGGGCCCCGGAGCGGCTGCGGAGCCCGCGGGGCTCGGGAGGGACCCGGCGGGGCCGGGAGGCTGCGAGGGGAACAGGGGCTCCTGCTCGGCCTTTTCTGTCAAAATTTCTTGGCTGTTTCACTGTCCCCATAGTTATCTAAAGAAAACAGATTCTTTTGTCTACTGACTCTTTTAGATCAGGAGACAAATTATTTTATTTTGTGTACCAGGTCTTCTAAATGTCATCAGCAGGGTGCCGGTCTGCTGTGAACCGGTTCCTTTTAAATTACATGCAGAAATTATGGTAATTAAAATTAGAAATATGGATTTAGCTAAATATATGCTTGTTAGAATTAAAGTGTGTCTGTTTTTTTTGAGAGCTCAAGAGACTCTCAACAGTACATTAGATTTTGAGTCCAGCCTATTGCTTTCCAGCCTAAACAGACTGGTTAGCCGTTACCAAAACCCAGGCACGCAGAAAAGGAGGATTCTTTCCATATTCTGTAGGTAAAGCGGTTACTTCATCTTTTTGGACGTAGGTTGTGCAGCTCTGAGTTGTAAATCCAGTCCTCTCTCCCAGTTTTCTTTCACTTACTTTAGGGAGCGGTGGAGTTCCAAGGACTCACGGACAAGAAAAAGCAAAATCTCTGCAACAGGGAATTTCATTACTCTTCTCGCTGTTGGTCCTGCAAATAATTTACAGCTGAGAAGGCTCCCCCCTTGTGCATTTTGAGGATCAAGTGGGACAGATTCAATGTAACTTTGCAAATTCAGCTGTGTGCGCTCTGCTTTCTTAACCAGCTGCATCTCTTGGACCCGGAGAAATGGAACTAAACTTCCACAGAAGAATTCCCCTTTCTTTCTCTTTTGCTGTAATCTCCCGTCCCTTTCATAGCTGAGATATTTATAACTTCCCCACATCTACTGCCAGCATGGAAGGACCCATTTTATCTTTAAAAATTGATTTAAAAATGTGTAAGTCACTTATGAGTTACCAGTGCTTTATTGGAACAATTATATGTGAAGTATTTATAGTGCCTCAGCAGCTAATGTAGGTAACCTGGAATCCACAACCAAAGTTATGAAAGTACAGAAGAGATTTCTAACGTGGTTCCCCTGAGAAATCAGGGGAGATGAGGATCCAGTGTGCTGGAAGTGGTCAGGTCACCAGTCAGTCCTGCAGAAGGACTCTGGTGGTGGTGCTAAGTGGAATTAACACCCAGAGAAAACAGTTTGCTAGCAGGAAAAGCAGGAGCAAGATGCCTTTTCTTGGTTTCTTGGTTATTTGCCTGTATATACTTGGTGAGTGATGAGTGAAATCGTGCTTACTTTGCTGTTCTGAAGTGTTTCATGAATGTTAAAAGATCCACCACTGCTGGGAGAAGGCTTCAGTGTGAACCCACCGAGCCTGGGGATGCCCTTTCAGCTGGGGATGGGGGGATTTGCTCCAAGTCGTGCACAGAAGGTTTTCAGTGCAGAGCTGAGCCTGGCACAGACAGAGCCCGGTCCCCGGGGCCGCTCCGGAGCTGTGAGCGCAGTGAATTCCCTCTTCAGGGCAGAGGAAAAGTTCTGCTTGTAATACTGGACCATTCTTTAGAAGGAAGTGTTGTGAGATGCTTGCTCCAGTGCCAGGGAGACAAGCGAAGTGTCTCCTTGGGATAAGCATCACTATGGGCTATTTTACATTTTGTAATTACAAAAGCTCTTCCAGCGCAGCGAGATGCTCGCACGAGGGATTTCCATTGTCCTTTAGATAGCAAAACTGCATGGAAAGATGCTCCACATCAGGGTGATGAATGTTAATTTGCCCTGAAGAAGAAGAGCATTTCCGTGAGCAGTTCAGTCATTTACACCACAGATTGATTCCATCATTTTTTATTCAGTATTTTGATGGCCTGTTGAAATCAATAATGCTGCAGCCTTACTGACTGGAATGGCAACTCTCATAAGTAAAAAACTTTAGGGTAAAACTGTCTACAAAGATATAATTAAGCTCTGAGGGCCTGAGCCAGTGGAATCAATGGAATTTCCATTGATAAATTAACTTTTGAGAGGGCTCCAAATGCATCTTGTGTGATAATGGCCCCTTTCTTCAGAGAACTTCGTGGCAGAGTTAGAAAACCATGAGGGAAGTGAAAGTAAATGCAAGTTAAAACAAAAGTTACAGACTAAGAACTCTGACCAAAGATCAGAAAGGTAAAGAAAATTCATGGCTAGATCAGAACACAAAGAGTGCTGGAACTTCATGACAATGTTGGCTTCCAGTGGCTGAGGATCTGGACAACTTGGGATGTTTTTCATCTGAAAATCCAAGAGTGCAGTGAACATATTTTGTTTCAGTCTAGTAGTCCCTCAGTTCTTCAGCTGAAGGGCTTCTGCCTGTCAGCCAGGAAACATGAAAGGAATCTTCCATCTGGAAGGAAATTCCCCAGCCTTGGAGCCTTCCTTCATTCCAGTGTTCCTGGTACTCGGCAGCTTAATCCATCAGCCCTCACACGCGGGACTGAAGGTTACTGTTGCTCAGCTATTCTGAACAACATTTCCCCAAAAATCAGAATTTGCCTCAGGTCCAGTGGAGGGCTGCAATAATTCACAGGAGTAAACCCCACCTCTGAATGAAAGAGCAGCAAAAAGCTGCTGCTGAGGGCAGGTCTTGGATTAAAGATGGAAGAAAACTGGTGAGAACCAAGGAAAAATTCCCATTTCTTTCAACTGAAGATGTTCTTGGTGCAAGACACAGAACATATTGAACTTGTTTAAGGCTGGAAATGCAGCTAAGCCTGGTTGTGGGTTTTCGTGGTGTGGGTTCCACTGCAGGATCATTTCACTGGAGTTCCCAGCTCTTTCCTGACAGCTGTAGTTAAACTGATGAGCACACGAGGCTTACACCTGGGGAATTATGGATTAGTCTTGTTTGTGAGGAAGCAAATATAAATTACCGTGTTTATGCTACTTTTAAAATGCTTTTAATGAGGAATCATTTGCTATTCAAAATTCCAGTCTGTAATAATGCCATAACCCCGCTGAGGTGATTTTCCTGTGCCTTGTTCTGCACCCGGGGGGAGAGGCCGAGCCAGTGGCTGCAGATTCCGCGTCTGTGCTGACCCTGGGCTCCCCAGCACCACGGGGCAGGACCCCCGCGTGACCGTGTGCTGTGTTCTCTTCTGTTCTGTGTTTTAGATGGAACTGGTTTGACTCCCAGCAGGTCCCTGGAGCAGCCCAACCCTCAGCCCCAGTGACACGGCCCGGGCTCACCATGGCAGCAGGAGTAGCAGCGTGGTTGCCCTTCGCCAGGGCGGCTGCCATAGGATGGATGCCAGTGGCCAACTGTCCCATGCCTCTGGCTCCAACGGAGAAAAACAAGAGGCAGGATGAGCTGATCATCCTCAATGTGAGTGGCAGGCGCTTCCAGACCTGGAGGACTACACTGGAGAGGTACCCGGACACGCTCCTGGGCAGCACCGAGAAGGAGTTCTTCTTCAACGAAGACACCAAGGAGTACTTCTTCGACCGGGACCCCGAGGTCTTCAGGTGCATCCTCAATTTTTATAGAACTGGCAAGCTGCACTACCCCAGGTACGAGTGCATCTCTGCCTACGACGAAGAGCTCGCCTTCTACGGGATCCTGCCGGAGATCATCGGGGACTGCTGCTACGAGGAGTACAAGGACAGGAAGCGGGAGAACGCCGAGCGCCTCATGGACGACAACGACTCGGAGAACAACCAGGAGGGCTCCATGCCCTCGCTGAGCTTCCGGCAGACCATGTGGCGAGCCTTCGAGAACCCCCACACCAGCACCTTAGCCTTAGTCTTTTACTACGTCACCGGCTTCTTCATCGCCGTCTCCGTGATCACCAACGTGGTGGAAACCGTCCCGTGCGGCACGGTGCCGGGGAGCAAGGAGCTGCCCTGCGGGGAGAGGTACGCCGTGGCTTTCTTCTGCCTGGACACGGCGTGCGTGATGATCTTCACGGTCGAGTACCTGCTGAGGCTGTTTGCGGCGCCGAGCCGCTACCGCTTCATCCGCAGCGTCATGAGCATCATCGACGTGGTGGCCATCATGCCCTACTACATCGGCCTGGTCATGACCAACAACGAGGACGTCAGCGGCGCCTTCGTCACGCTAAGGGTTTTCAGGGTTTTCAGGATTTTCAAGTTCTCCCGCCATTCCCAAGGCCTGAGAATCTTGGGCTACACCTTGAAGAGCTGTGCCTCCGAGCTTGGCTTTCTCCTCTTTTCCCTCACTATGGCAATCATCATCTTTGCAACTGTGATGTTTTATGCAGAGAAAGGGTCCTCGGCGAGCAAATTCACCAGTATTCCTGCTTCCTTTTGGTACACTATCGTAACCATGACGACGCTGGGGTGAGTAGTACTTTTCCTTTTTCTGAGCAGCAGGCAAGCGTGTACGGGGAGCTTGACTTCAGCTACTCCTCAGCATTTTCCTGGGTGCATGTTCGAGAAGGGGCTGGAACTGTTGAGGGCTTGATTGTTCTTTGCCTTACAACTTCTGCAGTGTGTGTGCAGTCGTACAAAGCAGCAGAAGCACTTACACCCACTTAACAAGTGCTTGGCGCGGCGGTGAGCGAGGGCAGGAGGAGCAGGGCGCTGCAGCAGCAGCTCCTGGTTCGCGCTCTGGCAGAGGGAAGAGCTGACACGGGTGCCAGGGCTGGGAGATGGAGCCTCTGCTCTCTCTGACATTCACCCCACGCGTTTTACACGAAGTTGCTGATGTATCTGCTGTGTCTCGTTGCGGTGTCAGTTGTTGTTTCTTCACTTGGCTTGCCAGGAAATCCAGATTTGCTGAATTCAAATGGATGTTGTGGGTCCCTGTAGTGGAAATAGTCCGTAGTTGCAGGACATGATCTGGCTTTTACTGAACTGAGCAGGATAGGGGCTTCTTGTCTGTGTTTAGCTGTGAGTTTGAAAACCGAGTGTGCTGTGGTGGTTGCAGTAGAATTTCAAACATTCCCATGCATCGGTACAAAGACAATGAAATCAAAGCAAGGGGAGTGTAGCCTGGAGGGCACTTTCCCCCTTATATTTCATTTCCATCTTACAGATGTTCCCACTGAGGTTACAGATTTGTGCTGCTGCTGCTCTGAATGAAAAACTCTGTGAGCAGAGAGGCCAAACCTCACCCTGGCAAGGTCATGTAAAGGGAGGTGGGCACTGCAGGTGCTGCTGGGGGCACACACAGAGCCAGGATCAAGGGCAATGTCTGCACCCCACACACCAGAACAGTATGGGAAGTTTAGAGTTACTTGGCAAAGAGTTTTCCCACTGGAGAGTTCACATGGTTTCGTATTTGGATGTAGACAATTCTCCTCCTTGTAGTACAGTGACCGCTTTTTCTCTAAACTGCTTTTGATTTTAAACACTTCTCTGTGCCTATTATACATGAACAGGCTCACAGTAGCACTTCTAAATTATTAAAATCATAATTCAGCTGTCAGAAAGGTGCCGAATCTGGGCATATGACAACTGAAAGTCTGAATTTCTTCATTAAGTGAAAATGTAGAACCTGTTTGTCATAGTCACCTAAGGATCTCTTATTCTTCCTTTTTAATATCTAAGCAAAGTTTGCAAGTTTATGGCAAAAGCTGTTCCTTACCCTGGGAAAGGCAGTGCTTGCTTAGCAATCCAAGCTGGGCTTTGCATCCCAGCTCTGCCCCACTCTGTGGCTCAGCTCTCCCTGCTCTGACTGGTCCATGCTGGTCAGTGCCCCACTCGTGTCCCCACCTCGGTATCTGAGCAGCTTCAGAGGACACCTGCCCTGGCTGGGGAGGGCTCTGCACAAGGGGAGGTGCGTGAAAATCCCGTTCTGTTCTCAGATTTCTGTTTAATAACGATCACACCCGTCCTCCTGTGGACACACACCTGCACCCACCAGCACCCGGGTGTTGCACCCTTGGCCCAGGGGCTGGGGCTCCAGGGGATGTCCTGTGTGCCTTGGGAACAACCCCAGAACGTGCCAGGGGATGTCCTGTGTGCCTTGGGAACAACCCCAGAATGTGCAGAATGTGCTGGAGAGCAGCTGAGTCTGCTCCTGCCAGGGCACTGCCTCGCTTGGGGTGCCTTTCTCTCCTTTTCTGAGCACAGACACACAAACCCCAGCGCTCCCAAGGCCCTCAGACTGTTCTCAATTTGTTGTAATCACAGAAATTAGAGATGAACAAGTGCTAGAAATGAGCTGACATGGATTTAAGAAATTAGACATTTAAACACAGCTTTGTAAGTGTTCATTGGTAAGGGACCTATAAATGCTGTCAAAGTCATGAAACTGAAACTCCTGGTATTACTGGTTTGGGGATTTTGAGGTGATTTCCACCTTCCTGACTCCCAGCATGCGGGGTGGGGGTTTAACCCTCCTGGGGGAGTTCACCACCCAGGGTTAACCCTCCTGGCTCCCTTCACTCCCCCAAAATCCTTCCAGTCTGGACAAACTGGCACTGTCAGACAATATTTCATATCCATCTCTCTTCAGCAGCCATTGCAATGTGTTTGGAAGGATCTTGTTACTAATGAGAGTTCTGGCAAGTGCTGCTGCCAGAGGAGCAGCCAAGGTGCTTCCCATCCATCAGCCTGCCCTGCCCTGTGCTGCCACTTCCCCGCTCGTGTTGCAGCAACACTCAGGGCTTTTATCGAGATCTTAAACATTTCCTGCCTTTTGCCCTTCATCATTCAGCCAGCACTTCAAACAAGAAACTGTAAAGCTCAAGAGTTTTTAACTCCAAGCCATATGTGTGTGTCTATATATCTTTTGTTTTCACCACCAATACATTTAAATCCAGACAAGTGAACGTTTCCCTGAGGCTGGAATTCCACCCCTGCTTGCACAGAGTGCTTTAGAGGAGTGATTTGGAACATGCAGGAAAACTTTTTCCATGTTATGAAGATTATCTCCATTTTAGCTCCATAAAACAAAAAGTTTACTTACAACAAACAAACAAAGCCAACAGTAGGAAACCATTAATCCCCCCACTGTACTGTGCATCAGCTGCTCTCCTAGATCCCTCAGTATCTTTAGGATACAATTGAATTTCCAGATTGACCCATAAATAAAAGGAAATTAAAATGCATTTCTTCTTGAAGGTGAAACACAGCATCAATACATAACAGCTGGTTTTGGTGGGGTTACTATGCAAATCAGTTCAGAAAATTCAAGATGATTTCCAAGCTCCTTAGGTAGTTAACAGCCCAAGGAGACAGGTACAAGAGCTTTTCTGGAGTGGGAAACAAAGCAAAGGAATTAAATTATACTGACCCTGCATCTCCAATCCCTCTGCTGTGCTCATCAGCCCTGCTTTAACAGAGGCTGTTTTTAATTTAACACGATTTAAATTTTGCTCAGGAGGTTTTATAATGAAAGCATTATTCTTGGGTGCATCTTAAATCAATCTGAATTACTGAAACAACTATTCAAAATTAATTCAAAATCAGCTCTCCAATTCATGCAGAAACATTTTCCTCAAGAGGCCAACAGCTCCCCACATTCTCTCTCATCCTTCTCGAAGGCACCAGAGCAAGAGCACAGGCTTGGCCAGGCCTGTGCTGTGTCCTCGGGAGGTTTGGACCCCCAGGGCCCCAGCTCAGGAATGCAGGTGCTGCCAGGAGCATCCCAGCATCCATGTCCCTTTGCTGGTTTTTAGCTACCTTGATGTGCAGTCACCACTGATGCAGTCACATCTATATACAAATGGCTTAATTGGAGGAAATTTGGTCACCTTGTTACCGGCACGTTGGTTTTCATGGAATCCCAGCAGAGTTTGTGTGGGAAGGACCTCAAAGCCCAGCTCATTCCACCCCCTGTCCTGGGCAGGGACGCTTTCCTCTAGCCCAGGTTGCTCCAAGCCCCACCCAATATTCAGCTTTATTCACTTTCAAGGAGCGTTGTGGACGGGGCAGCCTCAGGTTCTGCCGCTGCCCCTCGTGTGCATCGCGAACACGAGACCTCTCTCACCCCACTAAACCCCACGCCAGCTTTGCCCGGAGAACATGTTTTTCTAAGCTTTTTATAGCTGTTTTCATTTCCTCTGACAGCAGCAGTGTGTTTCAGACTCCGAGGCAGCATCTCTGACCTGCAGCAGAGACATCAAACCGGAGCTGTGACACCCGGGGTGCCACATCCTCCTGCAGCACTGCGGGCACGGCCCCCTGGGCACCACAGCCCAGCTCCCCCCGAGCCAGCCGGGGAGCAGAGTCCTGGAGTGGCTGCGCTTGAAGGGAGCTGGAAGCCCATCCTGTCCACCCCTGCTGTGGGCAGGGACACCTCCCACTGTCCCAGGCTGCTCCAGCCCCGTCCAGCCTGGCCTGGGGCACTGCCAGGGATCCAGGGGCAGCCACAGCTTCTCTGGGCACCCTGTACCAGGGCCTCACCCCTCTCAGGGAACAATTCCCGCCCAATATCCCATCCAGCTCTGCCCTCTGGCAATGGGAAGCCATTGCCTGTGTCCTGGCACTCCAGACCCTTGTGAAAAATCCCATTCCAGCTCTCTGGAAGGTGCTGGAAGGAGGGAATATTCCTGGAGGGAATTGTCACTGAGACCTCTGGGCCATTTTTGTCCAGGAACCAGCAGTTCCCCAGCCCAAGGAACAGAGGCTGATGCTGGATGTGCTTTGTCCCTAGGGACAGCCTGTGCAGTTGTCTCTTGCCGAACAAGGCTGAGCTCCCCCAGCTCAGCAGCCTCGGGGAGCTCCTTGGAGTCTCTCTCAGGCTGTGTCCTTTACAATTTGCAGGAACATGATGGCTCTGAGAGCACTATTCCTCTTTCCAATTCGGCTGCCTTGGTCAATGAGTCTGAAATCACAGCTCAGTGCACTTGCACAACACAGTCCCCTCTGTATAACTCATTTAAGGAACCAGGTTAATGCTGGGAAGTCAATAAAACAGCCCTGCTGGCCTGGCTATGGCAACAGCCTGATCTGCAACAAGAGCTGAAATTTCTGGGAGGGTTTATTATCTGAGTGTGTAGAGAGCAGAGATTTGGGGGTAGGGGCTCTTTTGGTTTGTCTTGGCTCAGTTTTGCTTCTGCCAAATGTGGAGGAGAGAGAACGGGCGCCTGAGCAGCCCTCTGAAAGAAACACCAGTCTTTGTTTTGCTTTTCTCTTGGGTTTTCTGCTTCTGTTGGTGTTCAGTCGTGGACGAGAGAGGGGATGAAGTGCAGGCAGTGGAGCAGCACGGGAGGGCCGAGGTGCCAGGGGGCTGAGCCCTGGGCACACATCAGCCAGGGCTGCCAGGTTCCCTGAGAGCAGAGAGAGCCCTGAGCTCTGCACAGCCAAACCCCTCGGGCTGGCAGCACCTTCAGCCACCTCCCCATGCAAACCAAGGGGAGCTTGCAAAGTCAGGAAAACCAGCAAGCATCTCTGGAGTGTTGGGGGGATTGCTGGGGCCGGAGCTGCCCTGTGTGTGTCAGGACTTTGGGATCTGCCATTCCACTGAAGCAGGGAGAACTTCCCAAATAGAAACAGCACTCTGCATATCTGCCATCCTCGATGGGAAGGTGGATGAGGTGTGGGATGTGTCCTTTGCAAAGGAAGGTGCTGGAATTTCATCACCATTTCCCACACAGTCAATAATTCTCATATCCACAGGCCAAAGAACTGCTTGAATTTAATACACAAAGTCCAATCAAACCATGAATTGATGGAGCTACACAAAGAAGCCATTTCCTTGAGCTTTCATTCTCTTCACTCCAGCCTCATCTTATACCCAACGTGTATCAATTTTCTTCTCCTAATGGATTTACAGATATTGTGTGCAAAATGTCTTTGTATCAGAAACTAAAGATGGAACGTTTTCCCTTCACTATCCTGATATAAATCTCAGGCAAGCATCTCATTTTTGAGCTATTTGTATTCACCAGAACCCTACATCTATTAAAACACCTTTATTCATTCTCAGAGCAAGTGGAATTCACTGGATTATTTTTTTTTAAGAGAGGAAAAAAATAATCCATTTTAGGCTTTTTGTGGCGTTGGGTATTTGTAACGATGACACGTATGTGCAAACGCACCATTTTTAATGTGCAAGACAAAATAACTTGCCTTTAGGGTAACTCATTGTGTGAGAAGTGAATTATTTTGAATAAGGCTAAGAAATGGTGCTGACTAAAATTGTAACGTGACTTCTAAATTTACCAGTGGAAAGCCTTGGCAGAGATGCATCTATAGCAACTGATGTACAATTTTTTTCCCCATCTTCTCTTTCTTTTTTCCCCCCTTTTTCTTTCTAACCTGCATCACAGTAAGTGACTGAGAAATACAGATTAAAGATAACGTATTTTCATTGGAGATGGAGGGAAGTGATTGGTGTGCTGACTGGATCTGAGCTATTTTTAGTCTCATAAAATGATAATTTCATAACAGAGCTGACCCAGTAAAAGTAATCAGTTTACAGACATCAGCTGGAAATAAGGGACAGAGTGGCCACTGTCAGCCGGAGAGCAGGGAGAGGAGAAGTTAAAGGCCCTGCAACAGATCGGCCAAAGCGAACCGTGTGCCTTGGCTGCTCGCAGCCCTTGGTGTGCGCAGGGCCAGGAGTGTTGGAACCCGACAGCTTCGGCCAGAATGGCATCACAGCAGCACAGGGAGCGCCTGAGGGGCCGCTGCCCCCACTCCCTGCAGCCCCTCTGGCAGCAGCCTCGCCCTGCCAACCCCATCTTCATCCTCACGGGGCCGAGTGGGCAGCACAGCCTGACCCAGAGCCGCTCCCTGGGCACGGAGGGCACCCGGAGGGCACCCAGAGGGCACCCGGAGGGGCCGTGCCCAGGGCTCGGGGCAGCTCTGCCCGGACACCCCGCGGTCCCCAGCCCCGGCCGGGGCAGCTCTGGGACACCCCGCGGCCCCCAGCCCCGGCCGGGGCAGCTCTGCCCGGACACCCCGCGGCCGTGCCCAGGGCTCGGGGCAGCTCTGCCCGGACACCCCACGGCCGTGCCCAGGGCTCGGGGCAGCTCTGCCCGGACACCCCGCGGCCCCCAGCCCCGGCCGGGGCAGCCCTGCCCGGACACCCCGCGATCCCCAGCCCCGGCCGGGGCAGCTCTGCAGGAGCCGCCGCTCGCTCCCCTCGCAGCTCAGCCAGGCCCCGCCGCTCCTGCCCGAGCAGAGCGTGGCTGCTTCGCCACTTAGCGCTGCTCCATTCCAACACTCAAGGGCTGTAATTCGCCTCGGAAAGTTACCAAGCGAGTGTGGAAGAGTGATTTTAAAATCGATATCTAACAGAATGCCATTGTTCTAACATTAAAACCTGCTGGGAAATTACTGGGAGGCACGTGGCAAGGCAAATCGCTGCCTGCCAGAGGAGGAAACAATTCATTACTCCTTCTAAAGGTGCGAGTCTTCACTGGCTTTTCATTCCGCTCTGCGGCCTCAGCGATGACGCTGGAGCAGCTGGCTCTTTCTTTCCCTCGCTCTTCCACGATTTCACTCTTTTGTTCTGCCTTTCCATTGTGAGCTTTTTCTGACTTTCCTTAGGGGCCGGGAGGGCTGTGGGGCCGGGGCCAAGGCTGTGTCCCCGCTGTCAGTGCTGGTGCAGAGCAGCAGGGCTGCCTGGGGACTCTCTCCCGGCTCTAAAAGCATCGGGAGAGCAGCAGAGCGAGTCGGGCAGCGGCTCAGAGCCATTTCCCAGCAGCTCCTCCCGCCCGGAGCCGGGGCCAGCGGGGCAGCATCGCCCGGGGACGCTGCTGCTCCCAGCCCGGCTCCATCTGCAGCACAGTGAAAACACTCCTCAGCCTCAGCTTCTCACCTCCAGGACTTTGTGAAATTTGGCTGATGTACGTGCCCAGAAAGCCCTCGAGAAGGATTGTTTGCCTCTAAAGGGAGGAGTCCCGTGGAAGGCAGCTCCGGACCCTGACAGCCGAGCTCTCGGTGGGTCTGTGCCGTGGAGTCTCCTCATGAAAAGGTCAAATAACTCAAGTAATAAGTCTCAAACACACGGAGGGAAGGAGCTGCTGTTGTTGAATATGAACCATGTTGGGGTTTGCTGAGCGTTCCCGGCACCCCAGAGCTGCCAGGCCTGCCAGCCCCGTCCAGGCTGCGCTCAATCCAGCAGCTCCCGAGGGCCAAAGCCACATCCCCAGCGCTGGGAAGAGCCCCGAGCTTTGTATCCCGGGCAATGCTTTTTCTAGTGCTTGTTGCTGCATTCGTTCTGTCCGTGTGACTCCCCTGTGCCATCCACAAGTCCCAAACTGCTGCTGTTCCCACCCTGCCTGCAGGCACAGGGTTTCACATCAGATGTGAAAACAGCAGATGATAAAATCTTGAGTCACTTTCAGCCTTTAATATGTAAATGTGCAGCCTTGATAACAAGATTTCATCCCACCACCAGACAGCCCTTTTTCTTTTTCTTTATACTAAGGAGAACACTTTTTACTATTACTTAATTCTGCTTATTTTCTCATTTAGTTAGAATCATGAAATCACAGAATGGTTTGGGGTGGAAGGGACCTTAAAACTCATCCACCCCCTGCCATGGGCAGGGACACCTTCCACTATCCCAGGTTGCTCCAAGCCCCATCCAGCCTGGCCTTGGACACTGCCAGGGATGGGCCCACAGTCCTCAATTCCATGTCTGTATTCTCCACATGCACTTTTTGGGTGTAATTTGGAGAAAACATGTGCACACTTTTCTCTCTATTTGTATGATCTGGAGCACAAGGGAGCCATCCTCCTCAAATATTAATTACAGTCACTATGGTAGGAGCAAAAATAGCACTTTATTTTTCAATGGAAAAGGATTGTGCAAGCCAGCTCTTCTCACAAGTTGGGCAGCAGTAAACTGTCTTCAAAGGGAAAGCTAAAGTGAGAGAAAGCTGCTCTAAGCTGCTTTGTCCTGAGTGCTTTGGGCTCTTAGTTTGGAGCAGGAATGCTCAGTGCAAGCAAACCCAGCCCCGCTGTCCCTGCTGGGTTTGGCTCAGAGTGCAGAGCTGCAGGGCTGCAGGGCTGCAGAGCAGGAGGCTGCGTCCCCCGTGGATGCAGCAGGGCTGGCAGAGGCTCTGCAGGAGCAGCCCCTGTGCTCCCCCTGCTCATGGGCCTGCAGGCTCTGGCCAGGCCAGGTGCCCGGTGCCTCCTCCCAGGAGTGTGCAGGGGGTGCCTGGAGCTCTGTGCCAGCTCCTGCTGAACTGCACCCCTGCTACTGCGGGCAGAGCCTTACCCTCCCCTGCCATTGGTTTCAAAACCCATTCTCAATTATAATCCTGTTTTAGTGAGGGGTTTTGATGTTTGCATCATTTCTTGGGCTTTGTCATCAATATTAATGTGAGAAAAGCTTTGCTTGCTTCTTTCTGCCTCTTGTGAGGGAAGATGGGAACGATGGGAGAGGCTCTGACGCCTCCCTTACTCCACTGCATCAGAGCCCTTTTCTAGTAATCAGTGTCTGAAATGAGTAGAAACAGCACCTAAATTTACCACTTTGAGCATGAATCAATGAAGCATTATTGCCAACACACATTCTTCACTGTCACACAGCTCAGTTGCGCTGCTGCTTCAGGAAGATTTAAAACCCCGTCTCCCACCCAGCTTTGCACCTGAGATACCCTTTTTACCAGCCTCACTCTCTTGTCTCTGAATAATTAACCAAAATATGACATTCCCAGCTTCTGCCATGCCTGTGTGTGCTTTAAAGCCTCCCCCAGGAGCCCGGGAGTGTGTGCAGATGGGCACTCACGGGCAGCTCGCAGGAGGCAATCACAACTTTTCCTTGGTGCCTCTTTGGTTCTCCTGCCTACTTACATCTGCCCAACCGTCTGTTCATCAATCCTGGGAGCATCCATCACGGAGCTGGATGAGTCCTACTGAGTCAGACATTCTGCTTCAGTTCATGAAATGAGCTGGCAAGATATTCTAGCCTTGGCACACTCGATGCAAAAGACTTCAGCCCTTTTAGATATTTTTCTGCTAGAGAGGAATGGCAGGCCAGATTAAATAAGAGAAGCAGTCATTCAGCAAAGCAGCTGTTGAATGAAAACATGGGAAATGGCTGAAATTAGGCAAAAGTCAGCCCTGTAGCTAAGGGTCAGGACAAGCAGTAAGCTGGGCTGAAGGGAGACAAGATTTTGGGCTGCAGAGGGCTGAGCGGGATGAATTCCACCACTAATGAGCTTAGCGAATAAGCTCATTACCTAATGAGCTCTATTGAACAAGCTTGAATTCCTGCCTGGGGAAAGCCCTGGGAACAGATCAAACATAGGTAAACAACTCCAGCAGTTCACACACAGAGGCAGCTGAAGCTCCGGAGCTCCTGGCCACGGCACCTCCTGTCCCCGAGGTGTGGATGTCAGGATGGAGCAGGAAGCAAAAAGAGCAGAGGCTCCTTTCCAGTTTTGTTCTTTCCCTACAAATCCTGACACAAGCGAGGCTGCACCAACATGACTTGGTAACACACATGTCCTGTCAGCTTTCCTTCACCACTGACAGCAGCGGTTCCACCCCCACCTAAGACACTGCAGAGCTGCACTAGGAAACCTCTAGAGCACCAAAATTGTATCCAAAAAATGCTCCTGAAATGGTTCATCCCCATGAATCTCCATCTGAAACCCCGGCCCTGCTTTGGTGCCTGGGAAGATCTGCCAGAGCAGATGCCAATTTCGAGGGTTTGGAAAAGGCCCAAAGGAAATGTCACATCCACACTGCCTTGTGGACAATTTATTACCCAGAAAGGCAGGAGGTTGGAGAGTCTGTAAGGAATGGTCATCATCCCCATGTGCTGCTTAGGGCAGATTTCCATTCTCTGGACTTGGAAGTGAAAAGGGAAAATGAGATTTCAGAAAAGGAGACGAGATCTACAAATGAAGTCTTAATTTTGACTTTACATAGCAACATTTGCATTTATTTTTACCAATTCTTCTCAGATTTTCAGCAGATATGAAGGATTGTCTCATCTCCTCAGTTCCTATAGTTGTGGCACTCCAAACCACAGGCACTGCCCATCACTTCTCTGTTACCGTCTGAGCAGGGCTAGAAAATGTTGGAAGAAGAAAAGGGGAGGCAAATAGCTGAACTGTACAGTAAAATGTAACAGGTGATTTGGTGGGAGATCAGATTCTGAGCAGAAAACGGGTGCTCAGGCTTCAGGAGTTTCTGTATTTCAAGCTGTGCACGCAGGCCCTGGAGTGCTCAGCCCAGGGTAAACAAACGCAGGCAGCTCGTGGTACGTGTCAGGATATATTCACATGATTGCAGCAGGAGAGTCTGGCACCAAATGTACTGTGAACTGAAGATGAATTTCAGCAGCTTTTATGATTCACTTTTTGTCAGAGGCAGAGGCTGGGGCTGGAGCCGCTCGTTTGCCGTGCCCAGGGGCTCCTGCAGCACAAACCTGAGCAGGGCTGGGGCTCTCTGTGCCTGCCAGGGGGGTCTGGCAGCTCGGACAGCCCCTGGAATGGCATCCCTGGAACTCCTTTCTGTGCTGCTGCCCGCTGTGCCCACTGTGCCCGCCGTGCCCGCTGTGCTGGCAGCGTGGCTGGGGAGGTGCTCCCTGCCAGCCCTGGGTCACCGCGGGGAACAGGAGCGCTGCTGGCAGCGCAGCGCGCTGGGGACGGGCTGGGGCGGTCTGGGAGACACTTCAGGCACTATTTTTATGGGAAAGTCACCAGGCAGGAGATGCCTGCTGGGGACAGGTCCTCCCAGAGCCCCGTCCCATCCCTCCTGTGTGCCAGGGCTTCCCTGGGCCCCAGCTCAGGCGCGGTCCAGGCACTCAGCAAAACTGCTGGATAGAGTTTCTGGCCATTAATAACTGCTTCCCTGGCAGGAGCAGAACTGAGTGGGCAGCCAGCACATCCACTACCTGTGGCAATTGACCGGACAATAAATTAAATCCGCTCGTTAATCGGCACAAACCGAGAGAAAGGGAGTTTGTCTGAACGGCCCTGGGCGTGGAGTGCTTGGTTTGCAAGGTCAAACGCTCAGGGTGGAAACAATTGGTCACTAAAAGCAAGGCAGCCAAGGATCTCACAGAATCACAGAATATCCTGAGCTGGAAGGGGCCCTGAGGAGGATCAAGGCCAAGTCCTGCCCTGCAGCCACGGCAGGAATGGAGGAGCTTTGAGATCCCTTCCCACCCAAACCCTTCCCTGGTTCTGTGGCTTCCCAGCTCTCTGGAATTTTGCCAGGTGAAGGTGCACGGTGAGCTGCCCCTCTCAGCCCACCCTGGAGCGCTGCAGGGACAGTTCTGCTGCCAGCTCAGAGGGGCCCAAGGGAGGAGGTGACCTGCAGTGGTCACCCAGCCAGGGCCTCAGCAACCAGCTCCAGGGGCTGCCTCCCAAACGTGCCATTCCATCTAAATAAAATATCAAAGAACTCCATCTCCTCTCACAGATAAAAGGAGGGAATGGTGAAAAAAATCACAGAGCATTTTAGATGGCAGAATAAAAGGCGTTCCACAGGTCTGAGTTTTCCTGCTTTGTAGGGAAGAACTGAACATGATTTAGCAAAATGCAAACAGGACTCGTTTCTCTCCCAGACACTGATTTATTATTTAATACGAAAATACTATAAATAACAAATCTGCAGAATCGTGCAGCCAGGAAGCGTAGGGATGCGTGTGCAGAGCCCCACAGCTCTCAGCAGGCTGTGCCAGGAGGTGCCAGGCAGCACAGCCAGGCTGTTCCTGCTGCTGGAGCGCCTTTATCTGTCCCACACCTGCCATGTGCTTGCAGCTATTTCTGTCACCGGCCTGCCCTTCCCTCACGTGGAGCTTTGCCTGTGCGTTCGGAGTTTTCACAGGTTCCAGTTACACTTCTGGCCGAGAGGGAAGGCCGTTCATGCCTGTGTGGGGTGGAAGCCGCGGCCAGGCAGTCGGGCACTGCCCAGAACGATGGGGAGGATGTGCTCTGTGCCCAGTGCTGCCACACAGAATGCAAACTGCTAAAGAACAGCGAAATCCCCTCTTAACTTACAGTACAATGTAAGGGTTGGGCTGTTACAATATAATCCGTTTGAAAGTACTCTTAGATATGCTGCTCTATGGTTAAATTGGATTTTAGCAAAACTATAGCCCAAATGCTCAGCATAACAAATTGTAATCACAGCAGTGTTTGCTATCTAAGATGAGATGCATCCTCTAGATCGCTGTTTTCCACTTATCTTTTAAATGCAATTTTCTGTCCCACTCTGTTGAAGACCAGGTTAAATCAATGAAATAAAAATAGCGTTGTAATATTATATCCTGTGGCAAAAGACTAACGTTGCCTCTAGTCAGGAGCTGTAAAAGTGATAAAGCCAAACCACATTTCATGTAGCTGTGCAGGGCTTTGAGTGTCTTTATCTCTCCCTCTGCTTGTCTGTGGAACAAGGCACTGAACCCCTCTGCCACCACAGCTGACCTTCCGTAATTCCAGATCTCCTGTCCACAGAGAAAAATCCCCTCACCAAGAGCAACCAATCTGCAGGTGCAGAACAGCGACTGCAAGGCTTTTTAATTGCATTTTCATCTATTTCAGAAGAGTTTCTTGGCTTTCTTCAGTAATTTGACCTTTCCCAAAACAGAGCATCTGTGTCTCCTCAGCTGCCAAGCAGAGTTCACACACACAGCAAGGTGTTCCCAACCCCGGGGGAACAGAGAACAGGCACTTAAAAAAGGGATTAATAGGAACTATTAATACTTAGTCTTGAAGTCCCACGAACAGAGTGATTGTATCCATAGCCCTGCATGGATTCACTTGGGAGTAAATCAGATTGAGTGGATATGAAAAAGCTTCTTGAGGATTATGTGTAAGATGTGAAAGGCAATCACACTGCCAGATATGGTAAAACATAACCATAAAATAAAGCACTGAAAGCCCGAATGATTTGGCATTGAAGCAAAGTGATTTTTAAATGCTACCATCCAGATATGGTAGAAAATTATATCCCTCTTGTAAAAAATCCCAGTACTGGCAGGAAAAAACCACTGTGGAGAAGACAGCCCTGAGGACAGACACAGCAGAGACATGGGGCTCTGCTCTGCTAGCCCATCGTTTCCAAATTCTTTTCCTTTCTTGGTATTCAAACTTACAAATAATTCAAGAGGAGCTCATTAAGTGCTTCTAGGAGAGGGAAAACAACAGGACTTATGTACATTTTGTTCATGAATCATTTCTGAAAAGTATCACATATGGGGACTTTGCAATAAAATCATCATCATTTCTTAGTCTGTAGACAAAAAGTTGCTCCTGATGTGCTGATAAACTCAGAGCTGCTCTGAGACTCGTCAGCCCTGGAGAGGAATTCAGCCCCTCCTGGGGCCCTGTCCTGGGTGGGCTGGAGCAGCCTGGGCTGGGCTGAGGGCACTCGTGGAACGCAGCAAAGCTCTCAAGGAGCAGCAGGAAATGAAGCCTCAATGTCCAGAGACTTGGCTGATGAAGAGATTGCACTGAGCTGTCAAGGAGAGGCCTTTTCCTTCCCCCCGTGCCCTGCTCAGAGATCACTCAGCAGCGTGGCAGGGAGGCTTCTCTGCACACAGGGATGTTGGCTTCTTGCCCACGGAATAATGGGCTTTGGCAGGAGGGATCTGCTCAGGAACCGAGCCCAGGGCTGTCCTTCACACACACACGGCCCCTCCAGCATCACTGCAGGGCTGGGGCTGCCAGCGAGCTCCTGTCCCAGGGGAGCTGGGGCTGCCCTGGGCCTGGCCTGGGCACGGGGAGAGAGGCAGGGCAGGACACCCCATGGGCACAGAGAGAGAGAGAGCCAGGGCAGGACACCCCATGGGCACAGAGAGAGAGAGAGAGCCAGGGC
>VZRZ01008886.1:80677-90881 GCA_013398175.1 Climacteris rufus | reverse complement strand
GGTGGGGAACTGGTGGGGAACTGGGGGGTCGCTTTGAAGCTGCTACCACAGCCCTTCTGTCTGGCTTATTAGCATAGAAATTTCTGACTTTCCAGCTGAAGAATTTTGGCTGTTTTATGTCTAGATTTGAATTATAATAGACTTTTCTGTAACTGGAGGGCAGAGATAGGGAGAGGTCTAGGAAATGTGCTTAAAGAGCTCGTTGCTTTTTCTTCTTAGGGATTTTTTCCTTTAGGGCTTTAAGGGGGCTGTTGTTTGAAAACAACACTGAGCACAACAACACTGTTATTAAATATTAAATAGAAATTCCAGGAGAGGATGCAAGAGAAGGAACATGGCAGATTTTTCTTGAGAAGTTAAATGCAGTTCCATTGATCCATCCAGCAGCCACAGCTCAGAGGCTGCTTTGTGCATTTGAGCTTTACAAAAATCTCCAAATCCTCAGGAGCAGGCTTAAGGGACTTGATCCATGTGTCAAATCCCCAAACTGAAGCAACATCCTGATAGGCCTCACTTATCCTAAATAGCACAGGAGGTGGTTGCTGTCACCCCAGAGGGCAAAAGCGGATTTTAAAGGAATAACTTGGAAGTTTTTCCCTTGTTTTGCGTGCCCTGCTCTGCTCTGTGTGGCGGCATCAGCCACAGCAGCATCAGGATCATCAGGATTTTGGGGTGCGGGAGTGGCTGCTGCTCTCTGCACCAGTGCAGTGGCCAAGGATCTGCTGGGAGCGACCAAACCAGCTGAGTCCTCAGTCCTGGGCACCTCAATCCAGAGCAAGCTCTGAAATCAGGAGCCCTCTCCTTGAGACCATCTCCCATTCCAGCAGCTCGAGCCTTTCTGGGCTCCTGTCACAAAATCTCTTGGTCCTTTGAAGCAGCTGTCCGGGCGTGGGGTGGATTCTTTTGGGTTCATCTTTGTTCCCACAGAAGCCCACATAACTCAGAGTGCAGCAGCAGCAGAGCAGGAGAAGCCCCAAGCCCGGTGTGCCAAAGCAACTCAAGTAATTTAAAGTGCAAACGAAACCCTCCCCTTTGGTGCAGTCTCTGCTCTGGGGTGTCCCCCAGACAAGCAAATAGAACAGACTGGTTTACACTTGTCTTCCCCCTCCTTAACTTTCCATTTTAATTAACTTTTCAGTCCTTAACCATGCCAGCGCTTGTGACTTGAGCATTAACAGAAGAGGGAGAATCACCTCTCGTAGTAGCAAACAGAGTTTTGCCAATGAACCAAATCCTTTCAGGGCTTTCAGCACATGAACACACATTTTCTTGCTGGCCAATGGTTCAGTTTTGTACCTGAATTCTCAGGCAGCTCAGAATTGTGGTAGGAAATTTCATGCTGTACAAAGCTGCTTATCAGCATCAAAAGAAATGAATTAAGATGGTTGGGAGAGGAAAAAAAAGAAAAAAGATTTTTCAAGTAATGCTTATGTTCCACTAAAGGAGCATAGAGGGTGGGTTTGCTTTTCAACTTCAGGAGAAACTGTTCCCCCTCTGCTCGTCCCTTTGAAGTGCAGCCGACTCTCCAAAGCTGTGTAAGGATAACTCGGCTGTTTGTACATAAAGAACTGCCAGGGAAACTTTACAGCAGTAATCACCAGCTCCTGCAGGATCCTCAGCAAAGACCATTAATAAACATGAAAGAGGAGCGTGAGCTCGGCATCTTTCTCATTAAGAGTGGAAGAGCCTGGCAG
The DNA here is from genome assembly GCA_013398175.1 of Climacteris rufus. Taxonomy (NCBI): domain Eukaryota; kingdom Metazoa; phylum Chordata; class Aves; order Passeriformes; family Climacteridae; genus Climacteris; species Climacteris rufus. Next base: position 89,187 of record VZRZ01008886.1, on the reverse strand, counting down.
ATGAGGTCAGTCCCCAGATGGGGTTGAAGGGCAGTGTGAGCTTGAGAGAATAAACTCAACGTAAAGATCATCTATATGGATTAAATGATCTGAACAGTCAATTCCAGAGCCATCTTCTGCAATTAATATTGAATTAAAAATAGAAACGCTATAAAGTTGAGCTTTTAACCAACAAAATTATTTCATGTCCCATAAAACCTTTAAATGCAAGCCCATGCATCCTTTCTCTCTCCCTATACAAAGTAGGCTACCCAAGAAAGGGCATGCCAAGGGCACACAGCTTTGCACCTTTAAAACCACTTGAAATCTCTTTTTAGTGACCAGAGACAGCATTTAACAGCTGAAGGGCTTTTTTTCCTTTCATTCAATTGAGAATTAAATGCAATTTCTAATCAAATATTCATCCAGATCCCTAATGGATTGAAAGGGCCGGCCTAACCCCTGGTCAGCAGCGCCTGAGAGGAGCAGAGGGTGAGGAAGAGGCCCTGAGGATGGCTCAGGTGCCGTGGGTTGGTGCCCAGCCCAGAGTGAGCCCAGCCTGGCACATCCCGAGCCCCGGGTGCTCTGCTCCAGGAGCTGCAGCAGCTCCCAAAGAACTTCTCCCTTTGCTTTGCATCTCTCCCTGGGCCTCTCCTAAAAGTGCCTCCAGCGTTTGTTTAGTGTGATTGGAAATGTTCTGTCTCCTCTGACCTTGCTGCCCAAGAACTAGGCCAGCTCCAAGTCACCAGAGGAATATTTGTTCTTCAGCACTCGAGTCCTCTGTAACCTACTTCTGAGTGTTTAACCTACAGCACCAGCGAGGAGCTGGAAAAGGAGGTTCAGACTCATCATGAGAATGCTCACGTTTGGAAAAGGCAAGAAAAAGTCACTTTGTTTCTACAAAGTCCTTTCACGGGGGTGAAGTTGGAGAAATTGGGGTCTGGTCCCAACTCTGTCACCCACATCCTGCCTGGCTTTGCAAAGGCTCACCCTCTCCTAGCTCCCGTGCTCTGGGAGTGCAGATAACACAAACTGCTTTTCCTGGGAGCTGGAGATGTTTTCCACAGTGCTATGAAAATAAGAAGTAGCCCAGTTCAAAGACTTGTTTTTGCTTCCCTCAAAGTCAACCGTAAAATTCTCCTCACTTCAGTCGTGCAGGATCAATGTTTTCTCCCTTAAATGCTTGATAGAACTTCCTCCCTTTATGCTTGGAACCTGAGGTCTCACTGCTTATTTTCCCTTGTTCCACGAGGTTTGGTTTTGTTTTCAAGGGTACCAGAGGGGTGAGTCAGAATCTGCACGGATCTGACTTCAGCTCTTTGCCCCCCTCGCTGCTTCCAAACCGCGTTCCTGGGAGCTGGGCCCTGCCCCAGGCACATTTGCTGCTTCACCCGCAGCTTTGCTCAGGGAAATTGCTCAGAGGAGCCTTTGGCACCCCACTGCTGGTGCCCTGGCTTTGGAAAGCTGCTGTTAAAGCTCTCTGAACCTGCAGGAGCAGCCTGGGTAATCCTCCGTGGAAGGGGCAGAATCCTCAGCACTCACAGGAGCATCCGTCCATCCATCCATCAGGGAAAGGCAGTCAGCTTTCCTGAGCTTCTAATAAGGCAGCACAATTAATCTCTTCACTTCTTACCCAAGCCCTGCTGCATATATAAATTAAATTAGCAGCCATACACACACACACACACACGTATATGAAATACCCTCTGACTCAAATGGCACCTCTGACTTGGAGAGAGAAGGCAGGAGGTCAAACAGTTGTAGGTATCAGACAACACATTCTCCATCATTTGTCCCATGACCCAGGGATGATTCCCATGCAATTACAAACATGTAAAAAAAATCCCCTTTTGAAGTCTCTCATATTTTTGTTACTAATTCTGGTTTGCAAACAACTGCCTGGTGTTACTGTTGAAATATGTCAGAGCTGTTAAATGCCTGTATAAATAATAAATGGAAGGGCATGTACTAGGACTAAGGTCTCTCTGCATCAAGACATAGACAGTGTTATGTTTTATTAATAACAATTTGAAAACCACAATGAAGTAGGAAAATGGCTCCTGTGCCAGGGTTTTCAATCCCTGGTTTACAACCAAGCCCAGCCCAGAGGGTCACAGTTCTGGGTCTGTCATCCTGACTTTAATAGAACTTTTAGAGTTGTAGCTGTAGATTGAAGAGCTGTGATTATCTTTGGTAGTGCTCGTTCTTTTGCAGCCCAATGTGTGTAATGATGGGCAGGCTGGGGCTGGTGGAGAATCCAATGCTGTTGGGTGAAGTGGAGCCATGGTCTGTCTACAGCCACTGCCTGTAACACCCACAGCACCTTCCAGTGCTGTGCTCTTCTACACACAAAGCCCATTTTTCTGTGAACCAGGGAATCCCAGAGTCACTGAGGTTGGAAATGACGTCCCAGCCCAGGGAGCCCAAGCTGTGCCCATCCCCACCCTGTCCCCAGCCCAGAGCTCTCAGTGCCACCTCCAGGGATTCCTTGGGCACCTCCAGGGATGGGCACTCCAAACCTCCCTGGGCAGTTCTGAGGCCTGAGCTCCCTTTCCATGGGGAAATTCCTGCTGCTGTCCAAGCTGAGCCTCCCCTGGCCCAGCCTGAGCCGTTCCCTCTGCTCCTGTCCCTGTTCCCTGGGAGAAAATCCCAAATCCCCCCTGGCTGCCCCTCCTGGCAGGAGCTGTGCAGAGCCAGCAGGGCCCCCTGAGGTTCTATCACAATTTACTGACCCCTTAAAAACTGGAAAAGGCACAGATGCTATTTTTGAAAAGCTTTTCCATGTGCAGCTTTGTTCCTTCACACGGTCTCTGTTCTCTGCGTGATGCTCACCCCTTGAAAGCACTTCCAGGGGGTTCCTGCTCCAGCAGAGGTGCAATCCCTCCTGGGATCAGCACCACGAGATGCCAACCCCTTCGCTGGGGCTGTGCCACCCGCACCAGCCTGGGCTGCCAGCCCTGCCCCAGGTCGATATTCCAACTGCAGAACTGGACAAGGCTTCTGCCTCTCAAACATAAACTTTTCCATGATATCTGTGGGAGAGCTGTGAGAATCATCCTCTGCTTTCTACCCACGGGTAATTGTGCTACAATTATGGAAAAAAGGTGATGTCATGGCTGTGGGTTCGGGGTTATTGCAGCAGAAACAGCCCCATGCATTTCTAAAAAAGCCTTTCCAAGCCCTCTGCTACAATAGGCAGTGCCAGACGGAGCCCCATTTACATAAAATGACACAAGCGTCAAGTTCTTTCCAAGTCAGTGAAAGACTCAAACAGCGCTGGGAGAGCGCTCGGCCCGGGGCTGTGCGTGTGTCCCAGAGCAAATCCCTGGCGAGGGTCACGGTTCTTTCTCCTTTTGTACTTCAGACACCACTCGTGAGAGCACAGATGGGTGTGGAGAACAATCTCATTCTTTAAAACAAGAACTAGGCTGTAATCAGTTCAAACACCAGCACTTGGGTACAGCTTTTTTTCTATTTTTTTTTTTGCAACTTCAGAATTCAAAGATTGCCTCCCATACAACAAATCTGCAGCAGAGGAGCTGACAGAACAGAATTGACAACTTAGGGAGGTTCTGAGCACTGCCCTGCACACCCTGCCCAGAAGGGCATCTTTCCACCCCATGGCCTGCAAAGGCACAAGGAAAAACCTGCAGCAGGGCAGAGGCACCCGGCAAATCACAGAGCATCCTCAGCATCACTGCCCAGAAATACAACTACAGCAGCACCAAGGCCAGGAGCTGAGCGCTGCTCCAGACGCCGCCCCTCTTTTTGTAAATCTAAACACTATCCTGTGGTGGTGAAATAGGGACTGCCAGATAACTCATGAATATAAATGCACTTTTAAAATTACCCAGCCCTTACTCACCTACAGAGTTCCTTACGAGCGAAAAATCACTGCGAGTCAGACCGGTCCATTTGCTTGCCCAGAGGACCTTAAAGGAATCTCCATCGGAAACAGCAGTGAACTGGCACCTTATGAATATTTAAGAATTCCCCAAACAACTTCTGCCCCTGGTGTAAACTGGAGAAGTGAAACATCAAAGCAGCCTCCAGGGAATGAATTCTGTTGGCATTTTACTTCGGTAAAAAACTGATCTTTGTTAAGCCACACCTAATGCTGAAATAGCAGCAAGTCCAAAGCAGAGAAAGCTACACCGGCATCCCAAAAAAAGGGAAGAAAAGTCTCCCAGAGGTTTGAGGTTGATCTCACACCCCACCACAGCTGCCCGTCAGTGAGCTCAGCCAGGTGAGACATTTCTGCAAGCCCAGGGCTCAGAGCCTGTGCTCCCCCTGAGCCCCAGCACCAGCTCAGAACCCAGAGGGAAACCCAGGGCATCGTGTCCTGTGCTCCCTGAGCCCCTGAGCTGGGGAGCCAGGCCGGGCTCTCTCTGCTCCCCAGCCCAGCAGGGCCCGGCCAAGCTCCCCTTGGGACCCTGGCTGTGGCTGTGCCCCCTGACCAGGCTGTGCCCCCTGACCAGGCTGTGCCATCCTGGCTGTGCCCCCCAGGCTGTGCCCCCTGACCAGGCTGGGCCCCCTGACCAGGCTGTGCCCCCTGGCTGTGCCATCCTGGCTGTGCCATCCTGGCTGTGNCCCCCTGGCTGTGCCATCCTGGCTCTGGCTGTGCCCCCCTGGCTGTGCCCCTGACCAGGCTGTGCCCAGCTCCCAGGGATGCCAGGGCAGCTGCTGCTGCCTGGGGGCTCCTGGCAGAGCTGCTCCCTGCAGGTCCCTGGGCTCTGCCGCCCCAGGCTGGGGGGACACCTCCCCCTGCTCCCACCTTTGTTTGGCAGCTCAGCCAAACCGATGGCTTGGGACAACTGGGGGATATTGAACTGAGCCAAGGGGAACCTTCTGGGGAAACTCAAAGAACTTAATTGTAGAGTGTTAGCTTTTACCTATTTCTCCCTTTTTATTTGGCAAATACTTACGAGCAAACTCCGTGTTTAATGAGGAAGAAAGCACTGATGAAAAGATACAAATCTTTTTAAGATCTTTAATGTGAATTCCTGCTGGTGCTGCAGATTTTCCCACTGGAATGCTTACAGGTGATTTTCCCACTGGAATGCTTACTGCAATTTTTTACTGATTACACCCCAGCCTAAATTAGATACAGGAGATAGATATATAGATATATACATATGTGTGTATAAAAACTTCAGGACAAACACAAAACGTTAAGCTCAGCAAACAGAGCCCTAATCCCTCTGCAATTTGCAAGTGCAAATGTTGTGCATCATATGCAATGTACACGGATTTATGGCAGAACAGAGGGAGGACCTCGTTTCCAGTGGCACTGATGGCCTGCCAGCCTCACCCTGCCTCTGCATTTGTCCAGGGTACCCTGGGGTGCCACTCCCAGCAGCACTGGGAGCAGAGTCCAGGCTCTCAGGGTACCCAGCAGGGCTGGGAGCAGAGTCCAGGCTCTCAGGGTGCCCTGGGGTGCCATTCCCAGCAGAGCTGGGAGCAGAGTCCAGGCTCTCAGGGTGCCCTGTCATTCCCAGCAGCACTGGGAGCAGAGTTCAGGCTCTCAGGGTACCCTGGGGTGTCTTTCCCAGCAGCACTGGGAGCAGAGTTCAGGCTCTCAGGGTACCCTGGGGTGTCTTTCCCAGCAGCACTGGGAGCAGAACCCAGGCTCTCTCCCTGGCCCAGCCCTGGCAGCAGAGCCCATTCTGCTCTGAGCAGGGAATTGCTGTCACCTTGAGCCGGGCAGGGCTGGGCAGGAGCAGCCCCTCCTCCTGCCAGGGGAATTCTGCTCCTGGGAGAGGCAGCCTTCACCTCCAGGCTTCTGCTTTCCATCTCAGCAGAAAGGGATTGAAATCCTGGTGCAGACTGAAAGTCACCCACTCCTGACAGGAACTGCTTGTGTGAGAAACACATCTCAGGGTTCTGTACAAGCCATGAAGGGCCAGGTAACCACAGCAGCTGATATCAGCACTGATAAATATAGACACTTCTTATATAAGGAGGGACATTCAGGTCATTGATTTTTCAGGAAGATGTTCTCATTGATTTCCAATAGGAAATTCTGATCTTAAATATTGTATAAAATGGCATTTTGATATGATTAATGCCGTGTACTGAATAATATGAATGCTTAATCTAAGTGTAAATAGTGATTATGAAAATACCGACTGGACACTGGCAGTGCAAAGAGCAAAGTCCCTTCTACAAAGAGCAAGAGGAAACAGTGGGGATTAGAGGGAATGAAGTGAGAGCCCCTCACTTTTAGGCAAGGTAGGAGGAGAAAAGAGCTTCTCAGTCTGTCCAAGGTCACACAAAGAGCCCAAAGTCACATCCCTTAGAGCCTCTTGCTTTAGCATCCTGCAGGTGACACCTCCAGGTCTCCTGCACCAATAAATCCCCAGCAACGGGAAAGAGGAATGGGAAGCTGACTTTGGGCTAAATCTCTTGCTAGAGATGACAAATGAAGGGCAAAGATGTAAAGTTTATCAACTAAATAAATCTTAAAATAAAAGGATTTGTGAGCACTGTCATGATCTCAGTGCTTACATCAAACACAAGCTGTGCATATCTTCATATTACAGTTACTGGTAGGAAAACATAAACTGGATTACCAGGGCTTAGTGCTTAAGCAGTCTGTTCCACCAGGAGGGCAAGGAACTTTGGCTGGTCTGATATTACAGAAGAGATTTAGCCAGGACAGAGAAAAGACAAGGATCAGACTGTTTTCCTGTTCAAAGCACAAAGATTATGCTAAATAAATAAAATTATAATCACAAAACCTTACCAGCTCATACCCATAAATGTGAGCAGGGCTGGAGGTGTGTGAGCTCTGTGAAGGCATCCAGAGCTGTACCCTCGTTTTCCTGGCACGTTATGAAACCTGCCACGCTCTCACTGTGGGCAGGGCAGGCTGACCACAGTTTTCAGGGGACAGGGGGTACGGTGTGAGATACAATTATTAAGCAGAATGATGGCAATCAGGCTCATTTTACCAGGAAAGCTCTGGTTCCATTGAAACCTAAACCCATTCATTTTCACTGTGAAATTATTTAATATTAAAAACAGCAAGAAAAATTCCCCCGCACCACAGCAGCAGTGCCAGTGGGGATGCAGTGCCCGGGTTCCTGCAGCTGCCAGAACAGGCCCAGGGATTAAAAAGGCTGGAAAAACCTCCAGGAGCATCAAGTCCAACCTCTGAGGAACAAAGAGCTGCAGCTGCCCGGTTGTTTGGTCCAAGCCCCTGCAGAAGTCAGCTGAACCAAAGGGTCTGGCAGGGCAGGGTGAACCCCAGGGAGGCTCCCCAGGGCACAGAGGAGCAGCCCCGGGGCTGGGGCAGCAAAGTTCCCTCCAGGGAGCGGCACAGGGGGCTCAGGGATGGAGCTGGCAGTGCTGGGCACTCAGGGAACCACAGTTCCTCTCCACTGGGGTGGGAGGCTCTGCAGCAGCCAACAAACCTGGAACTTCAACACAGCTTAGTCCACATTTAGACCCAGCTTAAGCACTTGTGGGGCTTAACTCAGCCCTGTCTGCACTCAGCCACCCTGCAGAGCCCGGCTTTCCCTGCTCAGCTTTATCTGAGAGGCTCTGCAGTTCCACCCCCAGGATTTAAACACTAAAAATCCCATTCCCTGTGCCACAGCTGTGGCTGCCAGGCTGGAGGGGGCTCGGGGCACCCTTGGCCAGTGGGAGGTGGCCCTGCCCATGGCAGGGGCTGAAGTGAGAGGAACTTGCAGGCTCTTTCTGGGATTCTGGGATTCTGTTCTGAACCCCAGTAGCTCTGCTGTCTAGGGAAGGATGTTCTCTGTTCCTCTTGCCTGTCTTCCTCAAAGTGAAGCAAAGGTGATTCCCCTAAGAACTGCTCAAATGGGAGATATTTTTAGAAGGCATTTTTGATCTAGCACTGGATAAAAGAGGGTTTAGACTTGCAGGGGCTTAGCTGCCCCAGGAATACAAAAGGCACCAAATGTGCAGGAGCCACAGGAAATCCGTGCACTGGATCAAGCAGATGAGAGGGAAGGCACTGATTTTCCTAAAGCAGGAGGAGTGAGAAATCAGCTTTGTTTCCCATTCATTCCCCTCAGTCTCTTCTCCCAGGGAAGAAGCCACAGAACAAGAGAGAATGGCCTGGAGCTGTGAGGGAAGGCTGGGGCTGGGTGCTGGGCAATCCCTTCTCAGGAGGGTGCCCAGGGCAGAGCTGGGCTCAGCACCCCAGGGGGGTTTAAACATCGTGGGGTTCAGTGGTGAGCACGGGGAGAGCTGCCTGAGGGTTGGACTCGATGAGCTTAGAGGTTTTTTCCACCTTAACAATTCCATGGTTCTGTCCAAGATGTGCAAGGAAACCCCAACCATGCACAGACACAAAACTCTGGCACTCAGCTCTGCCCCACCTGCTTGCCTGGGCGAGGACTGGCAGTGACCTGGGTCCCTCTGAGGGCTCTGAGAGCTCCACAAACCCTGGGGAGGAGGGACAGGAGCCTCCAGATGAATCCCTGACACTTCCAGGGCTGGAGCTGCACAGCTTGTGCAGGACACAGTGCCAGGATCCTGACACACTGACACCCCTGGATCCT
>VZRZ01008886.1:306-10481 GCA_013398175.1 Climacteris rufus | reverse complement strand
TCCCATCCCCGGGAGCGGGGGCAGGTCCCGGTTTTGGGTCGAGGGTCCCGCCCCTCCCATCCCCGGGGGCCGGGGCAGGTCCCGGTTTTGGGTCGGGGGTCCCGCCGCTCCCATCCCCGGGCTCCGTCCGTCCGTGGGAGAACCGCGCGCGGGGGCCGGGGCCGTGCGGGGGCTTCGGGGAGCAGCTGCCGGCACAGGTCAGAAATCACGGAAACAGCCACAGACAGCGACAGGGACAGGGACAACTTTCTGGGAAGCAAACGAGTCTGGAGGGAGCGCGCTTGGCGCCTCCGGTACCCTCTGCAAATACTTCTTTAATAGGAAAGCCTTTGTCAGAAATGCGCGCTGCTCTCTCCCCGCTGCCGCTCCTGCTCGGGGTAACCTCGCTCCCCGAACTTGCCGCGGCTCGTCCCCAAGCCCCAGGGTGTTTGCTGCGCCGGGGGTGGCTTGGGAGGAGGAACTGACACTTCCCAAAATAGGGTTCCAGCGGGTCTGGCTGGGAGCGTGCGTTACCCTGATAAATAGATAATGAGAACAAAAGGGAACACAAGGCACAGCAAGAAGGGGCGGGTGAAGTTTCAGAATGCAGAGAGCTCCGGTTCGGACGGGAAGGAGGTCGGTTCACAGGGTTTGTGCTCAGGGTTTGTGTGCGGGACGCGTTCTGCTCCCGGCGGGGCAGAGCTGGGCTCTGCACACCCCGGTGCCCCGGGAATCGCGGGCTGGGCAGTGCCCGTGCGCTCCCGATAAATGCGGCTGCAGTGCCATTTAACCTGCTGGCCTTCCCAGTGTTTCCCCGGCAAACACAGGAGGGAAAGACAAACGGAAACAAAGGGGAATGGGAGTCCCTGGTGTGCTGAGTGTGAGGAATGAAACGCTGACGGCAAACCGGGATGTGTACAGGATGATGGGAAAGCTCCTGAAAATCTGAGGGAGGTGGAAAGTGAGGTGGGTAAAAGGAGTAACTTCCAGAAGAGCATCCCAAGAATTAGGCTCCTAAGTCAATGTTTTGTCCTCTAAACAAATCAGTTTTGTTATCTGAGCAATATTTTGTAGAGAAGCCTAAACAGTGCACCTTTGAATCTAAAACATGCCTGTTCTGCTGTGCACAAAATAACTTCTGAAGAGTCAATATATTCAACAGAAAGGAAGATCCCTCACACTTAATGTGAGAACCAGAAAAAAAAATCACTTAAAATGAGAAAATTCTGGCTTTGTTCAACCTTTGCTATATAGATTTTTTTCAATTGTAAAAATGCAACTATGTTTATTATATTAATAAACCAGGACTTAGCCTGGCAGAACTTAATGTATATGCTTGGCTAAAAAAACTGGGAAGGGTGGTTGTCACCTTCAGCAGGACAATTTGTGACTTGACTGAAAGCAGCCTGGATCTTCATATATTTGGTCACATTCTTTCCCCCTCCCACTGCCCAGTTTTTGTTATTCACTTTTAAAAGTTTCCTTGAACACGAATTCTCAGGGTGTCCGAGTGCAGTTGTGAGCAGGGAGTGTGGGACATCCCCAGGGAGTGTGGGACATCCACAGAGAGTGTGGGACATCCTCAGGGAATGTGGGACATCCTCAGGGAATGTGGGACATCCTCAGGGTGTGTGGGACATCCTCAGGGAGTGTGGGACATCCTCAGGGAGTGTGGGACATCCACAGAGAGTGTGGGACATCCCCAGGGTGTGTGGGACATCCCCAGGGTGTGTGGGACATCCCCAGGGTGTGTGGGACATCCCCAGGGTGTGTGGGACATCCCCAGGGTGTGTGGGACATCCCCAGGGTGTGTGGGACATCCCCAGGGTGTGTGGGACATCCCCAGGGTGTGTGGGACATCCCCAGGGTGTGTGGGACATCCCCAGGGTGTGTGGGACATCCCCAGGGTGTGTGGGACATCCCCAGGGTGTGTGGGACATCCCCAGGGTGTGTGGGACATCCCCAGGGTGTGTGGGACATCCCCAGGGTGTGTGGGACATCCCCAGGGTGTGTGGGACATCCCCAGGGTGTGTGGGACATCCCCAGGGTGTGTGGGACATCCCCAGGGTGTGTGGGACATCCCCAGGGTGTGTGGGACATCCCCAGGGTGTGTGGGACATCCCCAGGGTGTGTGGGACATCCCCAGGGTGTGTGGGACATCCCCAGGGTGTGTGGGACATCCCCAGGGTGTGTGGGACATCCCCAGGGTGTGTGGGACATCCCCAGGGTGTGTGGGACATCCCCAGGGTGTGTGGGACATCCCCAGGGTGTGTGGGACATCCTCAGGGAGTGTGGGACATCCCCAGGGTGGGTGGGACATCCTCAGGGTGGGTGGGACATCCTCAGGGTGCAGCTGGAGAGACCCTTGGAATGAACTCCTCCAGCTCCCCCAGCACCCTGAGTGAGCTGCAGGTTGCACTTAGTGGCGGTGGGAGGAACTGTATCAATTCAAACAACCATCAGTGGTATCTTGAGCAATGACAGCTTTTGCAAATCAATTCTGTCATGAGAGCCTGGAATAGATTCCTGTTTCCTGAAGGAGCAGCGAGCAGCTTGAGGGACAGCTGGGCCCATCTGCACCGTGGGGAGGGGGAACCGAGCTCCTGAGCTGCTGCTGTGCCCCTGCTGCCTTCCTGGGCAGTGTCAGCTCAGCCTCTGAATGCACCAGAGCTTTTAACTGCACCAGAGCCCTTAATCAGAGCCCTGAACTGCAGCAGAGCCTTTAACCAGAGCCTTTAACCAGAGCCCTGAACTGCAGCAGAGCCTTTAACCAAAGCCTTTACCCAGAGCCCTTGAGTGCAGCAGAGCNTCAGCTCAGCCTCTGAATGCACCAGAGCTTTTAACTGCACCAGAGCCCTTAATCAGAGCCCTGAACTGCAGCAGAGCCTTTAACCAGAGCCTTTAACCAGAGCCCTGAACTGCAGCAGAGCCTTTAACCAGAGCCTTTACCCAGAGCCCTTAACCAGAGCCTTTACCCAGAGCCTTTACCCAGAGCCTTTACCCAGAGCCTTTACCCAGAGCCCAGGCCAGGCTGGGAACGTGGAGCTTTGTGCCGTGTCCTGGAGCGGCTCTGGCGCGCAGGGAGGTTCTGTAGGAGCCCGGTTTGGGGCCAGGCCTCCCCAGGCCTCCCCAGGCCTCCCCAGGCCTCCCCAGGCCTCCCCAGCCTCCCCAGCCTCCCCAGGCCTCCCCAGGCCTCCCCAGGCCTCCCCAGCCTCCCCAGCCTCCCCAGGCCTCCCCAGCCTCCCCAGGCCTCCCCAGCCTCCCCAGGCTGCCCGGTGCCCGGTGCCCAGTGCCCGGTGCCCGGTGCCGCACGGCGCAGCCAGAGCCGGCCCCGCCAGCACAGTTTAGTTTGTCCCACTGCAAACGGCCTCTGGTTTGGGGAGCCAGACCTCTGGGCAGCTTTGAGGAAGGGATTTTCTCAAAAAATAGCGGATGTTGGCACAGCTCCCGGTTCCCAGGGAAGGGTTATCTTCCAGTGCAACTCAATCCCCCACCAGTGTGAGATTCGAGGATTCCAGCTCTGTTTTTTCTTTCCCTTGCTTTGTTTATTAAAAACATATTTAAATGCTTATGTGCTTGGCTGGGGCTGCTGGAGTGCCCCACAGCTCCCTGTGCCCGGAGGTCCCACCGAGCTGTGCCAGAGTCACCGGCAGCGAGGTCCTCGCCCTGCTCCGCCACTTCCTCCGGGAAAGGCTCCCGAGGATGAATCTGACCCGTTTCACTCAATGAGAGGGAGATCTTCTATTCCAGTCGCATGTTTTCCATTGTAAGCCGATCGTTTCTGGCATGTGTGGTGTCCCTTTGATTGGAATTCATTCAGAAGCTTCCACATGCAAATGCTGGCCGGCCAGGAGAGCCGCAGCTGACACAGCCATTCATCCCGGCCAGGGCAGCGCTGGGGCCGGGATCCTCATCCCGGGCTGGCAGCAGCCTGTGGAGCTGCTCCGTGCACCTGCATGCACAAAATACCCGAGACCTTGTTCTGCGGGCAGCCCCTGGGTTTATGGACACTGCGGCTTGGGAGAATGTGCAGCGCTGCTTTGTGGCTCTGGGGGTGGAATCTGCACCGCTGTCATCTGTCCTTGCAGAGGCAGCTGTGCAGTGGGCTCAGAGCTGGGGAGCTGCACCTGTGCAGGGAATGCTGATCCTGAAACCCCTCGGGACGGTGTCGGCTGCACTGGGAGTCACAAACACGTCCCGAGGCCGCCCTGCCAGCCACAGAGCCTCAGCTGGGCTCAAAGAGCAGATGCAACAAGAATTGTCTTGCTGAGGGATTAGCAGAGAGCAGTTTCATTTCTGTGCCCGGCTCTGCTCACGGCAGAACCTCCGTGCACTGCCAGACACCACTGGTGGCATTTCTGGGTGGCACCATCAGCACGGGTACCTGGGTGGGGGCTTGGACTCGTCTGCAGGACAATAAATCATATTTTGTGTCTGGGGCTGGGGAGCCCAGATTGATCTGACACTCGGGGTTTGTGTGGCTGGAACAGGCAAGGGGCACAGCCACGTGAGCTGTGGTTGTAACTTTACTTTGTGTTTTGGTCCTTTGTGATGAATCCAGGATATAACTGGGTTTTCTGCTGCTTTTTTTCTGGAAGGAAAAGTATCTAAGCACTATTTAAAACAAACCTCACTACTCTGACTTGAACTTTAGAATGTTCTCCCTGCACATTTGTCATAAATGCATCGAATTACTGAGTTTGATAGAGTCTGACTCCCTTCTTACATTAATTTATGTCCTGCTAGACAACGTTTCTTGCTATGAATATCCTGCAGGAATAGAACATTCGGTCCAAGTGAAAAATACAGCCAATTATTTTTACTCTTTGTCTCACACTGGGTCCTGTTCTGGTAACTGTGTCACGCTCTGAGAGGAGCTGCTGTTTCCATTGCTGCTCTTTCTGAAGGGGCAGCTCCGGTGCTTTGTGCTCTGAGGCACCAATGACAGACCCAGGGTTCAATGTCCCTGCTCCCCAGGGCAGCAGTGGGGTCAGGCAGCCCCCTTTGTGTCTCTGCTGATGCTGTGCTCCCTTTGTAGGGGACTTCACCCTTCCCTGCTGGAGGCAGTGGCAGAAGGTGGGGTGCTGTCACGGGATCTCGTTCCTTGGTGTTCCTGGAGGGAAGGTGCAAAGGAGTGGCTTGACAGCAGATGTCCTGGCACATATCTCTGGGGGAAAAGGCTGTCCCAGGCTCTGTCCCCTTGGTTACTTCCAGAGAAGACTCCTAAAGATGAGGATGGTTTTTTAGACTCCAAGGTTCACATGTTCAGGAATGTTAAAGACCAGATTCCCAGGGATGCAGAACTGGCCTGAAAAATGAGACCCTTAACCTCTTCAGGCATCTGCAGTGGCTGCCTGTACACCGAGGCTTGTGGCCTCTCTTATCCTCGGGCTGTGAGTCAGAGTCTGGAGATTGGAGTTCTTTTTGGTCCATTTATATCCTGGTAGTAAAGAATTGATTTTTCTGATTTGCCTTTAAACACAGTGAGTGTGGTTGGGAAGCACAGAACAATATCCCTGCAGTGGGAAGGAAGGTGGATAATGGAGTGATGTGACCCATGTCTTTCATGGTCAACAGCTGTTTAAGTTCTATTTAAACTGTTGTGGGGGGAAGCTGGTACAGTTTCAGCATCCTTCCTGTTTCACATAAATGGTGAGCTCACAGTTAACATCCTCATTTACACCTAAAATCCCCTGGGAAGACAAGAGGCAAAAAAGAGAGCTGAGATTATAAAATGAAAGGACTGAAAGAAACTGCAGGCCCCTGGCATCCTGCAAGGGAAGGGAGGGAAAGGTGGCCCAGGGGGCTGGAGAGGAGCTCTGAGCTTGCAGCAGGGGCTCTGCCCAGCCTCAGTGCAGGCTGGTTGAAGACTAATCCAGTTAGTGACCCAAAGAAAAACACAGAAACAACATGATCAGCTCAGCAGTTCTCAGATCATTTCGGTCTCTATTATGTCATCTGCTTTAAATACCAATTGTTTGTTGCTGGCTCTGTTGCCTATCAGAACTATTATTAAGAACTATTTGCCATTTGTTCTTTCCTGTCCTCTTAGCAATAACTTCCTCTCTGCATTTCTTTTACCTAAGAGCTGGACATCTGTCTTCCTCCTCGTTGTGACAAACACACTCAGGGCTCTTCTTCCCAGCTCTGTGCTCAGCTGAAAGCCCAGGCTGTTGCTGGGTTTTTCCTTTCCCTCAGCATCCCCAGCACCCTGGGCAGGGCAGCTGTGGCTGGGCTGGGACTGCATTCTGGGAGCTCGGTGCAGGTGGATGTTCATAGGAAAGCATTCGTTCCAAAGTGGCTCCAAAAAGTGACTTATTTACCTGGGAAGTGGGAAGTGACAGGGGCTTCCAAAAGCAATCGGTGCCTTTGCTGCTCAGGATGGCACATTTCAAAAAAAACTTCTATATTTGAACTCTGACAGTTTTTTGTTTGGTTCCCCCCCATTGTTGAATATTCCTTGATGATCATTTGAAAATGAAGTTTTGAATTTTGCACTTCAGTTCGCAGTGCTTGGGGTGTCTGTAGTTTCAATGAGCTTTGCTTTGGAGAAGCATTTAGGCAGAGCTGCCTGGTTCCCACCTCCACGGGAGGACTGAGCCAGGTAATACCTCAGTGTGGAGAAAGGAACCTCTCCCACCACACACCAGTCCCAGGCTCTGGAGGGGAATGCCCAGCCCTGTGAGTACTTGTCTTGCTCTAAGAGGCATGAGTTGGCTTGTGCAGAATTAGACATAAAACTTTTCATGCCAATTTTTAGGGATTGCAAAAGTTTCAGGAATAACGAGATCCAATTTCAGGCATGTGATTTTTAACTGGTTTATAGATCCAGATTTGGACATCTGCGAGTTGTCCTGGTTCTAACAGGGCTGGTTTTGGGAGCAGAGATGCCAACCAGCCACTTACATGGAAGGGCAAAGTGTCTCAGGTCAGACAGCCTGGAAGTGCCGCTGTGCTGGTGCTCCTGGAGCAGGGAGCAGAGGGGAGGTGCTGCTGGGCAGGGTCTGTGCAGCCCCGAGGTTTGGCAGGGATTGCTGCTCCCCTGCAGCTCCCCTGCAGCTCCCTTGCAGCTCCCCTGCAGCTCCCCTGGGCCCCAGCAGCTTTGGGATGTGCAGCTCACGCAGCGGCCTGAGCCAGGGCATCTCCTGCTGCCCCGCTGGCATAGGGGCACTTGCCTCACCCCAGGCACAGTCAGGGCCTCTCTCCACACCACATTAAGGCTCTCTGGGGTTCTGGGTCAGTTTGGAATTGACTTCAGCTCATCACAGATTCGAGTTCCTCCTACATGCAGTGTGTGACCCAGAATCAGTGAGGCTGCAAGGATTTTCCCTTCAGCCTGGAGTTCCTCCACCTTCATCAGTGCCTCTGTTGGATTGCCAGCCCAATCTGCTGAATTATTTGCAGGATCCCCTTTTCCTCTCCCAGGCCAGGTAGCTCAGTCCTGATCCTCTGCCAGGGAGGGGATCTCTCTTCTCAGGGACTCTGTTCCTGTTCTGGAGGCTCTCAGAGAAGCCAGAGGCTGGCACTTAGACACTGGGGAAGAAGTTCTTTTCCCTCCAGAATTTTCTTTCCAAGGTGAGCACTCTCAGTTGCAGGTGGATGGAATCCAAGCCCCGCGGGCTGTTCAGTCACCGGGCACTGACTTCACTGTGGGCTGGGCTTCCCTCCCTCTCCCGTTCTGTAAGAGACTGAGCAGATACCATGAACAGCAAAAGATAAAGCAGATATAGATAAAGCATTTTTTACTTGCACAGCCCAAAATGTCAGCAGCATTTGCAAGCAGAGTTAAAAGCCTCAGGATGCTGAGAGCTCTGTTGCTGCTGGTGGGTTCCCGTTGCCAGAGGATTCACCCCACGGGACCAGGACAGAGGGGTCCCACCCCAAAGCCCCCTTTGCTCCCATCCCAAAGCCCCCTTTGCTCCCCTTGCTGCCAGGGCCAGCTCAGCCCGGCCATCCCAGGCTCGGTCTCTCACAGGGAGGGTTCCCCAGAGGAAAACATCTCCTCTGCCAGGGCACTGAGCTGCCCAGGCTGCTGCTGGCACCGGCTTTGGCAGACCCAGCCCCTTTGTTGAGCAGGAGAAGTGCTGGGCTCAGGTCTGGGGCTGCGTGGGCAGGGACCTGGGGGACAGCAAAGGCTGCCTGGGCAGGGACCTGGGGGACAGCAAAGGCTGCCTGGGCAGTGCTGCTGCTCCTGAGCCCGGGGCTGTGCTGGCCCAGCCCGGGAGGAGATTGAGGCACTGAGGGACCAGCGCTCTGCAGATGTCCCAGGTTTGATGAGCCCAGGACCCTGTCACGATGACAGCCCAGGGGATTTGGTGGGAAGTGGCCAATGAGGGGCCAAGCTGGCTCCAAATCCAGCTTTTCCCAAAGCCCCAGATAAAGCAGACTGCCATTAATGAGGCGGGAGGGTTAGGAGCAGCAGCATTACAGCAGATCTGGAGAGGTAAGGTGATAGTTCTGTCTGGGGCTGCTGGAGCATCTGGCCCCAGCCTGCTGTGGGAACCAGGAGCTCGCTGAGGCTGGCACTGGGACTTTATTTGCACCTCTGCAGGAGAAGTTTGTTTGCTGATGTGAAAAAGTGCCGTGGCTGGAGGCTCTGGGTGGCGGGATCAGGAAGCTGAGCACAGATTTTCTGTATTTTGGTAGCTGTGTGCTCATTCCGGATGATAAATACATTTCTTGAGAGAAAAGCTCTGAGAAATCACCGTAACCTGCTGGTGGGTTCTGGGTTCTGCGGTTTGAAATGGGGATTTGTGTCAGAAACTCTGGAGCACTTTTCCACTAACAGAGCTGGGTTATTACAGAGGTTCCAATTTTCTGCTTTTTCTCACTGCTCAGCTCCACATACAGGAATGGAAATAGAGCAAGTAATTGAACTCAGTTAAAATGAAGGAGATGGAGAAAATAAAGCTTGATAATGTAAAGCTGAACATAAGAAAAAAAAAGAAAAAGCTGGCCTTTTCCACCCCGCTCTTGAGATCTTTCGCTGTACAAGCAATGGTGATGAGCCTTTGAAACTGTTGTTGGCAGCGTAGGCTGAGGCTTTGCTAGCCGGGGTAATCTCTTGTGCAAACCACCTTGCACGAGTGTGACACGGCCCCACTGTCCCCTGGCAGCCCCTGCTGGCCTCCCCTCCCTGCCGAGGAGGAAGAAGTGGCAGCTGTTGGAAAGAGGAGCCCCTTGGCTTTATGGAGCTGCTCTGGGAATATGATCCACAGCCCACAGGAGAGAGAGAAAGCAACGGAGCAAAAGAGAAGAGGGGGGAGTTGGGAGGCTCTGGAGAATAACTTGCTTATTTTAAGTCTAGTGTAGAAAGTTCAATCTTTATAGTGAGGTTCAGGGATAGAGCAGAACTGCTACTAAAGGTCCAAGCCTGGGAATCAAAGAATTCCTGGTTGAACGTAAGGAATTTGAGAGTTTGTTGGTTGTTCCATGCAAAATTTCCAGTGCACGGAAATGTCTTTGTTCTCTAGCAAGAGGTGCCTGCACTGAGGGTGTTCGGAGCTGCAGACTTGTTATGTAGTAACAATTTGCTTCTAATTGGAGTGTACATTTAATTTAGCACTTCAGGTGAAGAAACAAGGCTCTCCCTGGCAGGCACCTCGGTTATTGTTCTGGCTGCTGTTTTCAGTTGGTGGCAGGGCACAAAAGACACAAAGGCACCAGAATATTCTAAAACTGGCAGCAGCCAAAACCATTCATAATTCTGCACCTTGGGTTTCTGCCAAGCAATTAATGGAAACTCAAACTCTTTATTTTTGTTGTCAGGTCAAACAAAATCCACTTCTGTCAGCTCCTCTTATTCCTAGAGGGAAACTCCTAGAAAAATCTGAGGCAAATCCGTGTGCTGGTGGATGAGGGGGCTGTGGGACGGGTGGGAGGCACGGCAGGTGTGGTCAGAGGGAAGGGCAGGTGTGGTCAGGGGGAAGGGCAGGTGTGGTCAGAGGGAAGGGCAGGAGAGGTCAGGGGGAAGGGGTGTTCTGGGTGTCCAGGAGCTGCCCACCCTGCTGTGGCCACTGACCGCTGTGCTCTCCCCGCAGCTGTCCATGAAGGAGCTGGGTGACGGGCTGCACGAGCAGATGACCTGCATGATGGGCGCGCTGCAGGAGCTGAAGCTGCTGCAGGTGCAGGCGGCCCTGGAGCGGCTGGAGCTGTCGGGGCGCCGCAGCCC
Organism: Climacteris rufus; assembly: GCA_013398175.1. NCBI lineage: Eukaryota > Metazoa > Chordata > Aves > Passeriformes > Climacteridae > Climacteris > Climacteris rufus. The sequence goes on along the minus strand of VZRZ01008886.1, from coordinate 331 downwards.
CGCAGAGCAGCACCGGTGCTGCCGC
>VZRZ01008885.1:36898-55419 GCA_013398175.1 Climacteris rufus | reverse complement strand
CCCGGGCCCTCAGCTCAGCCCCGCTCTGTGCAGAGCTCAGTCCCGCTCTGGGCATCAGCTCAGCCCCGCTCTGGGCACAGCTCAGTCCCGCTCTGGGCACAGCTCAGTCCCGCTCTGGGCATCAGCTCAGCCCCGCTCTGGGCACAGCCCAGCCCCGCTCTGGGCACAGCCCAGCCCCGCTCTGGGCATCAGCTCAGCCCCGCTCTGTGCAGAGCTCGGCCCCGCTCTGGGCACAGCCCAGCCCCGCTCTGGGCACAGCCCAGCCCCGCTCTGTGCCGCAGCTCGGCCCCTGCTCTCCCCCGCTCCGGGCAGAGGGACCTGCGCTCCGAGCCCCGCGGTGCCGGCCTGCCCGGGGAGCTCCTGCCGTGCTCCTGGAGTGCCGAGCCTTGTCCTGCTGCCTTCCCCCCTTCCCCCAGAGGTGCTGTGACCCGCAGGCTCCCAGCGCACAGCCCGGGCTCTCTGCCGAGGGGAGGTTGGGTTTCCCCATCCCCACAGCGGTGATCCACATCTCCCAATGCCCACGGGAGTGAGGTGTGCCCGGGCCAGGTGCCACCAAGCCACCCACGGTCACCTCCACCGCCCAGGATCAAAGAAACAACCCTTCAGTCCCGGAACAAACCACATCCACAAACACAGAGAGGCTGATCCAGGCTGTGCTGGCCAGGACACGACCATTTCCAAGAGTTTTGAGCTGTCACAGTCAGATCCCCGAGGTTCCATCCTCTGCCTCTGAGGAGGAAGAGCTCCCACATCCCACCTCAGCAAGCTCATTGCTTGGGCTGTACAACTCATTTTCATCTCCCCCTCCTGACTCCAGGAATATCTGAAACCATCTGCTTCAATAAGGGTTTGATTGGCCTTGGGAACCTAGCAGGGAGCTGTGCAGAATGACAAAACAAAAGAAATGTGATTCCATGCTCATCCCTTATGTGTAGAGGTAGTGGGAAAAGGTCCTTTTGCTTCATTTTATTTACATTTCTACCGAAGAAAAGCACAAGTGCAATTCAGAGGGTGGAAAGGGGTTTTATTATTAAGATTTTAATAACTGAGAAATGTGTTCAGCACAGTTGAAGTCTATCAGCAACAGAGGAATTTTGGGATTGAAAACAGCATGCAAAGTCCCTACAGTATGGAAATGCTGATATATTTGTAACACACATAACAGATTCCATTTCTGAAGGCTGATTTTACAGTTAAACTGGACCTTGCTTTGCTTAGACAGAGATGGTCAGTTTGTTATCAAAGGTGAACAGCAAAATCCTCTGGTACCTCTCAGGAAACAAAGGTGGCCTCAAGAATCTGGTTTCCTGCTGCTCTGGGAGCTCTTGCAGAGGATTTCATGTGAGGAAAGAAAAGGAAATGTTGGAACAAAAGATTCAAACAGGGACCCTGGAAGCTCATTCTCATCTCTTCCACCAGCAGAACAAGCTGAATGTTCAGGGCTTTGGCTGAGAGGGGATCACTGCCGACTTCTACCCAGCAAAAGGAAGGAAAACCTGGGCAATGAGAGGCTTAAAGAAGTCTATATGCTGGAGGAGCAGGAAAAAAATCCTTTGGACTTACAGTGTAAGAGAAGTCATTACAGAGCAGAGCAGAACTGCAGGCAGGTGTGAATGTAAGAGAGCCTGTACTAGCAGGTAAAGTTCTTCAGGAGTCTGAATAGGAGGCTGTGAAGGAGTCTGAATATGCAGATTAATGACCCAAACTCCCTGCTACGTGTGGGCTACGGGAGCTCCATCAGGCTGCAGCATCCCTAAGATATCCAGGCAGACAGGGAGGGAAGAGAGGGGAGAAGAGAGGGGAGCAGAGAGGGGACCCATCTCACAGCCACGGTGCTCGGGTGGGAGAGCCCCTGCTCTTTGGAAGGGTCTCTGCCAACATCTGGAGCAGTGAATGCAATTAACGATTCTAATTTTGCTGTTCACCTTTGCACTGGAACTTTTCCCTCCGGCAGTGCCTGTAAAGCGAGGGACAGGGGCTGGGCTGAGATGGGAATAGTCAGAGGGGGTCCAAAAGGCCTTGAGGGTTCCAGTGACCCTTTGGGACCTTCCCCTCCCGCTGCTGCCATGGGAGGGAACCCGGAGCTTCCAGCACTTCCAGCGGCTGCTTCCTCGGGCTGGAAGGCTGCTCCAGCGGCTGCTTCCTCGGGCTGGAAGGCTGCTCTCTGCTGTGGGGAGGAGGGACAGCCCTTCCCGCTGTGTGCACCGCGGCCAGGGCGTGCTGCAGCCACAGCAGGCGCTCCAGACCTCGCAGCGCCCTCCCTTTGTCGTGCAGGAGCTGCTGTTCCGTGACCGCCCTCCTGCTGCAGGGGAGAAAGGGCAGAAAGGGCAGAAAGGGCAGAAAAAGGCAGAAAAGGCAGAAAGGGCAGAAAGGACAGCCAGGGATGCTCCCCTGCATCCCTCGGTCCTCAGCTCCTCTGCATCCCTCAGTCCTCAGCTCCCCTGAATCCCTCAGTCCTCAGCTCCCCTGCATCCCTCGGTCCTCAGCTCCCCTGAATCCCTCAGTCCTCAGCTCCCCTGAATCCCTCAGTCCTCAGCTCCCCTGCATCCCTCAGTCCTCAGCTCCCGTGTGCCGAGGAAGGAGCAGCAGAGGTGCCTCAGGCAGCCTGAACATTCCTGAAGATGCTCTGCCATTCCCAGAGCTGTACCTTGAATCTCCTTTTTTTCTTAAAAAAAAGAGCAAACTGGGCAGACTGACAAAATAACCATAGCAGGCTCAAAGAGCTCCTACAGAGGTTTGGGCTTTCCCAAATTCAGATTATTGTCAGAGGTTTCAATGGTAAAATAAAGTTCCCTTTCCACACCTCAGTGTTACAGGACTCTTGGGTTTGTTTGTTTCCAGAGTTGTAACTCAGAAATAATTCAGCCTGAACATTCCTGAAGATGCTCTGCCATTCCCAGAGCTGTACCTTGAATCTCCTTTTTTTCTTAAAAAAAAAGAGCAAACTGGGCAGACTGACAAAATAACCATAGCAGGCTCAAAGAGCTCCTACAAAGGTTTGGGTTTTCCCAAATTTAGATTATTGTCAGAGGTTTCAATGGTAAAATGAAGTTCCCTTTCCACCACCTCAGTGTTACAGGACTCTTGGGTTTGTTTCTTTCCAGAGTTGTAACTCAGAAATAATTTACTGAAATCACTGTTGCCCGTGAAATAAACCCTTATTTTCTTCAGATACACCGAAACTTTTGAGTCAACTGTTGACTGAAGAGGGCAGGGATGCAAATATTTCAGGCTTCCAGGCTGTTTAGATCAGATCTAACTGCAGCTATAGGCTCCTACTGCAGAGTTTAATCTGAATGGGAATAAATATGGAATTTCAGCATGTGCCATCTCCATGGCTTATGCTGAACATCCTTTCATGATTTGCTACCCTGTGTTTAAAAGTGACAGCTGAAATGTGGTACATGTTCCACATCTAAAAATGCAATTGGTCTAATTTTATACTGCAGAGAGGGTGATGTAAAATGGTGCTCTATCAAATATATCGAATTTTCTTTCTGCCATGCCTGGAGTAACTGAGAGCAGTGCAGAACACAGCAAATTAAATAAAAAATAAGCACTTTTCTAATGATATTAATGAAGTAAAAGGGTGATATTGCTTACTTTTCAGTGTCTTGACACATTGCAGAACAGACAAACAAAAGAATTGCCAAAAGTGTAACTGTCTGCAGAGATCTCTGGGGCAGGAACATTTTCTCTCTTCTTTAATTCACTCCAAGGGACCAGAAGCTGATGGTGTGATCAGAAATCTTTTCCTCTCTTCCTTCTTTCACCTGACAAAATGAATTTCAGCCTTTAAGCAGCGCTGAAAGAGGAGCATTGTGCTGTGGTAAATCATCCCAGGACCTCCCAAACCATCCCAGACCTGTGGGTTTGTAACAAACACCAGGGAAGGATGGACAGGATTCACAGGATATTTCTACATTTCCTTGCTCAAAGTCCTAAATCTCCTTTCCCACTGTTGCCTCTCAATACAACACTTCCCACTCTTGTGCATTTGTAATCATGGGAAATTATTTCAGGACTGGGAAGAGACCTTCCTGATGAAAACTTCACAGAAAATTTGACAAAAAAGATCAGGATTGCTGAAAATCATGAAAAATTAAAAGCATTTAAGGCTGGAGCAAGAATATCAAGTTAAAAGGTGTTCACAGCCCAGTAACAAAACCTTTTCCATGAGCAAGGCAAGTGCTGACATCCAAATATCCAGGATTACATGAGCCTGATGCCAGATTTCTTTTCTGTGAAGAAGTGGATTTCTGCCTTAGAGCAGGGACAATTAGAAGCTGTAATTGTGCAATGAGTATTTTAATCTGAGTTTTCATTTCACCCAGCTCCCTACCTGCTCCTGGCATGGGTACACCCCTCCCTCCCCACCCCTTCAGCCCCACCAGGTCCTTATTGCCAGGTCTAGCCCTACAATTTCTGCCTTTTTTACCCTGTAGCCTCCTTTAGGATTGGCTCCAGCCTGGCCCTTTAGTCATTTACCAGCAAATCCTTGATTAATTCTGACATCAAAACCTGGAGGGACAACAAAATAAAAGTTACAACATTGAAATTGTTATGTAAGAGTAATAAAGACAGGTTCCTGTATAAATTTTTGAAGAAACACTTCTGGTTGTGCAGAAGAAATTCAGGATAAGACAAAACTCAGCATCTCCTCAAACGACTTGTCTTTATACTAACTTGAATATTGTCAGTGGCTGAATAGAAAAGCAAATTATACATTAATAGAACATAAATACATATCAATTCTATATTTGCTTGTAACAAGCTTGTTCTTAATAAGTCTGCCCCAGTAATTTGGGAGTAATTTCCTTGGGCAATATGTTGAAATCAAACTGGATGTGAAATAACAAGTGGGTATCAGCTCTGATTAAAAACAACTGTATTAACTGCAGATACATGCACATAAATATACACAGAGATGTGTTTACATGCTGAGTGATATTTTAAATTATGCTGATGTAGAACTGCTCAGAAACAATTCAGAAAGCAACACTTTGCTATTGGGATCAACAGTACAATATATATTAATTAAAAGGCATCATCTCCCAGTTACAAAAGGAACATTATCACTCACTGAGGGTGCTCTTTGGATCCTGCTGAAGTGCAGACCTGCCCAGACGCGTCTCCTGCCAGCCCTGCCGATCTTCCAGTGCCACCAAGTGCCCTTGGGCACATTTATAGCAGCCCAGAGAGCCCAGGAACAATGGGAATGGGCTCCACTCTGTGACTAAGACCTTTCCTCTCATGCTGGATAAATGAGGCTGCTCCAACAAAAATAAATCTGGACTGTGAAACGTTCATCTGTGACTGAGGAAAACATCACCATTCTGCAGACAGTTTTTTCTCCCTTTGCAGTCTCTCCTGTTTTGTGAGAACTTTTGATTCTAACACAGCTTTCCTGTGGCCCAGGGTGGTGGACAAGGGATATTCAATATTCAGAGCTGATCAGGAAAAGTGTCTCTGGTGTGCAGAAGAGATCCCCCTCCTTGTGGACTCAGGTGTGGGATCCTGGAGTTGGGTAAGAGGCATCTAAATTAACAATACTGGTAGGCCCTGCCATGCCAGGTATTACACAATCAGTAAAACTCACAGAAAATCTGAGGAGCTGGTAAATAATAAAATCCAGAATGATTTAGACTGGAAGGGACTTTAAAGCTGATCCAGTGCCACCCCTGCCATGGCAGGGACACCTTCCAACCTTCCACCATCCCAGGCTGCTCCAAGCCCCATCCAACCTGGCCTTGGGCACTTCCAGGGATCCAGGGGCAGCCCCAGCTTCTCTGGGCAACCTAAAAAAGACCCCACTGGATTTTAATGTTCAGTACCAATTTCATTAAAATCTGTTGACTGTACAGTAAAGAAATCAGTTTGAAATCTTGCCAATAGGAGAAACAGAAAAGACTTATCAACTCACTAAACAATAAAAGTGCAAGTCTTAGTTCAGGCAAAAAGCCAAATTCTGATATGTTGTGAAACCCTAGGAGTTTGAAACCCTAAGAGTTGACACCACACGAGGTTTGGTTCTCACTGTGTGACCTCTAACCAGGCAATTTCAGTAGAATTTGGATACTCAGGATGTGGCTGGATCATTAGACTGAAACTGCTTAAGAGGACCAGTTCCTGCTTCTCAAAGTGAAAGACAATTAATGTATTTGTCATCTCTGAGGAGCAATTCCCTGGGAAGACTGAAAGGATCACTTGCTCGGTGTTTTCAGAAGGGACAGATTCCTTTTCCTGGGACACAGGGCTGTGTTGCTGATGAGCCCAGCCCCAGGTGGATGCAGACACGTTGTCCTGCAGAGCCAGGCCCATTGCAGGGCTCACACAGTTTGTTCTCACTGCTTCCATGGACACCAAATTGCTTTTTATTTTGTTCCTCGGGCTGCTCGTCTGAGCCCCGCAATTTCCGAGCGACCCAATAACCATTCCTGATTCCATTACCTGAGTCCTGATTGTTAATGAGAGTGTCACCCATTAAAGTGTGTCACCAATTACAGCTGACATTTGTTCAATATTGGTAAATCAGGGCCTGGCTTCGCATCTGAGTCTCCAGAGCAGCACTTACACCAAATTATCCGCCGTGGATCCAAGGTCCCTTGGTTACATCTTCCAGGATTAATCAGCGTTGGCCAAAGTCATGTCTAAGACATCTGGTCCTATTCACCCATGAACTTTCAAGTCTCCAGTGCACGATGGCTTTCAGTGGGTGCAGTTTTTGGCTTCTCCACGGGCAGAATTTCGGCTGAGTGGCTGCAGAGACAGCCGGTGCCCTGGGGTGGGGACAGGGCACTTGGAGCATGGTCTGGTCACCCCACACTGCCACTGTTCCCCTGCTCATCTCCCTCCACCCAGGCACTCGGGAGAGGTCAAAATAACCATCCTGCTGACTTTGTGACATCTCCCCGAGGTCAGGTTGCACTGGAGTTACCCCAATCTCTGAGAGATACAATATTTCTGAAGAAAACATGAAACGATGCACATTAAACCCCAGCCACACACGCAGGAGGAAATGCTTCAAGCTGTGCTGGGGACCGGTGTCACAAGGGGAAATGGGAGCACCAGCACTCCCAGGCAGTACTTTTATCTGAGATAAATGTGAGAACCCAGAGCAGTTCTTCAGGGAAGGAAGGAGGGATCCCGGCTGCCCAGAGCCTGCTCCCCTCAGGGCCTCCCTCACAACACCCTTGGAGCCATCACAGGGTTCAGCCTGGGCTTCAAAGCCTTCCCTGCCTCCCTCTGGCCTTTCCTGCTGCTGGGAGAGGCCTTTGCTGTTCCCTCACCTTCAGCAGGACTTTGGGAGCAGGAAGGTTGTGCCAGTTATGGTTTCCCAGGGAGTGATTCTTTTGTTTTGCTTTGCAGGCCTTTCCCCGGGGAGGCAGGTGGGGGAGGAAGGGAATATGGCTTTGCTGCAGAGCATAAAGCAAAAGGGACAGAAAGCCTGGAGGCCCAGCTGAGGGGGAAGAGGAACTGGGGGAGGGAACAGAGAGCAAAGCAAATGTGCAAACAGCCTCGTTAGGGCAAGGGGATCCTCCGGCCTGGGATTTGAAAACTTAATTAAACAAAGACTGCTGCATCAAAGGGCTCCTCTATCTGCAGGGAGATGGGCCACACATCTGAGGAATTTTTTCCGTGTGCTGCTCTGTTACTCCCCAGTACAGAGTGTGGGCTCCAGCAGGCTTCCTGCTTCCCTGACGAAAAAACACCAACTCGTTTTTCTGGGAGTGTTTTTGCGTTGTGCTTTATTTTTTTTTTTTTTCCCCTTGCTGCCCTTAGCCCAGCAGAGCCGAATTCCTGCGGGTGTGCCCGGGTGGAAAGGCGGGCACGGCCCTGCCCGGGGGAAACGCTCTGACCGAGCTGCTGCCGAACAGAGCTGCCCTGAGCCGGGGAAGCCGTAGCTGCTGAAGGGTTCTGTGCCCTCCCTCGCTCAGAGATGGGAGAAGATGACACCTCAGCAAAGCACGAAGGTTTTGGTACCACCACACCTGCGCTCCAGGTGCTCCAGGGGCACCCCAGCCCTCTGCCCCAGGAAGGAGCCAGCAGCTCCACGGCTTCCAGAACCATTTCAAGAGGAGCAACTTCCAGGCTTCCCCTCGCTCTGGGTGCTCTCAGCATTTCTGTGTCACCTCTTGTTGCTGGGGACAGTCCTGTGCCCCCCAGAGAGGTGCCAAGGATCACATTTGGGAGGGGGGAAGCTGTTCCAGGAGCGGTTTGGAAGCCTGGCCCCCAATGCACTGTGTACTGCGTCATCCCAGAAAGAGCTCCCATCTTCCAGGGAATTAAAATTAGAGTCGAACAGCAGTGACTCAGGCTCACTTGCTTCCATTTTCCATTTTCTGATTTCAAGCCAGATTTACAGAAGCTCCTGGGACTCGCAGCTCTGTCTGAACACAGTAGCAAAGGTGGATGCTTTGTCCTCCAAAACCTGTCCTGGAGCTAAGCCTGGGGCTGATTCTCTTTCCTTCCCAAAATAGTCTCCAGATGGAATATTTTCTGTGTGCAAAACAAATTCAAGTGAAGCTCAGACAAAACCTTGGGTCCCTTGTGCTGCTTTTGTAACACCCACTGGGCTTTCTGAGCTTATCCCTGGTTCCACAGCATTGCAGAAGTCTCCTGAGGACATCACCTGAACAAAAACAAACAAGAAAAGGGATGTCTCCAGGTGCCATGGGCTCTGCTTCCCTGAAAAGGAGCTCCTGGGATCTGCCCCTTCAAGAGAATGGCACTGTGTGGTGCCCACACCTGAGAGGTGGGACCCTGGCAGTGGCAGAAGCCTCACACCTGGAAAGGTGGGGATGAAGGTTGAACAGCTAAAGAACAGCTAAAGATCTCTAAACTACATGTAATTCAAGTAAATGAACTTCTTGCTAATTAATCCCCAAGTGCTGAGCCTTGGGGATGTGCTGTGCCCCTGTGCTGGCTGCTGTGTCTCAGTTTAGGTCTATGATAAATAAATTACAGTCAGCTGCTTCACTCTGCCTCTACACGAGGTCTGAGGTGCAGCTAAAATCTTTCACAGCATGAAAATATTTATGTTTTAAAAGTGAGGGAATAAGGCACTTGTAACCTTGTAAACAGAAGAGTTTGTGGGAGTAAGCTCACACATTGTAAAATATCTACAGATCAGGCTCATGCAAGTCTCTGTTTCTTCAGAAAATGGCCTTCACCAGGGTTGGTCTATGGGCAGGATGTGAAAATGGGGTGAATGCACAGGAACCTCATGAGAGCAGGCTCAGATGTGCCTGGGTGCAGTTTCTGGCAGTGTCCCCTCCACCAGTTCCTGTTGTGTTCGTGCAGTGACATTTCCCAGCAAAAGGCCTTTCTGTGGGCAGAATCATGCCAGTAAATAACTGCATTTGTTAGTGTCTCGTTTCTCTAAGAGATTCTCTTGCTGGTAGAAGTGTTCTGCAGTAAATATTATCTGTTTCCTGAAGGATGCAGAGCTCCAGGAGCGTTTGGACAACGCTCTCAGTCACTTGGTGGCATTTTGGGGTCCTGTGCAAGGCCAGGAGCTGAACTTTGATCATCCTTGTGGGTCCCTTCCAGCTCAGGATATTCTGTGATTCCTTAAATTTGGCTCACATGGCTGAGGTTTCTTTCAAAGCATAATGTCTAGAAGCTGTTCATTTTCCTGTGTGAGATGTTCCAGCTCAGGATATTCTGTGATTCCTTAAATTTGGCTCACATGACTGAGGTTTCTTTCAAAGCATAATGTCTAGAAGGTGTTCATTTTCCTCTGTGAGACTGAAACCTCAGAAGCCATGGCAGCAGTTTGACTAGAACACCTTGCTCCAGGTCGGCGTGGCCATGGACCCAGCTCTGGGGGTGTTAGAAAACAGAAACCCAACTGGATGTGAGTGGCATTTTCTTACTGTGAAAGGCAGCAGTGCAATGCAGCAGGATTCTCCAGACACTTGCAAACTTGGAATAAGGAGGGAATGAAGCAGCACAAAGCAGCTGCCAGGTGAGTGTGACATGCCCATGGGGTGCTGCTTTGGGGGGACGATCCCAGTGCTGCCTTTGGGGTCACACAGGGGCACATCCCAGGCTGGGAGGATTTGCCTGAACTCTCTGACCTCTGCTTTGTGTCCCAGTGATGTGCCATGCTTGGTTTCCAGGTAATGCCAAAAGCAGACTGGAAATGGATTGTGTTTGGATGACATGATTTTTGCGGGCTGTGGTTTATAAAATGTGGTGATGGGCTTAACCCCAGGGAAGAAGTGCCTTGAATAGAGCAGGTGACATGTCCTAGGTGAGTGCTGAGTGCTCTGTTTGCTTTGCAGGAGGTGAACTGATTTCTGAATAAATCCTTTGTTCCCAAGTCTGTCATCTGGAATTATTTTCTTACATCATGCCTAACTTTGGTATGAAGTTGAAAGTTCTGTTAAAATTACAACATTGTCCAAGTTGCTCTCTAATATTTGTTACTTTTTTGTTAAAATACCCATTTATTGCAAAACTTAAATGAGCAGGGTGTAGGAACCCTGCAAGCCCTTTGGAGCAGGGAGGTGAATACTGAAAATCACCGTCTCTCAAAGTCACAAAGTGAAATGGCTGAAGAGCCCCAAGGTTCAAATTATTTCCTTTGTTTGTGTTGCCTCAGGAAATTAGCCATCAGCTAATTTAGATTACAATGGATTCGATTTCCTTAATTAAAGGCAGGTAACTCTCAGATAAGTGTACACACCATAAAGATACTTTGGAGCATCCGTTACCACAAAATCATTGTTGTGTTCCTGTCCCCGGGCCAGCTTTGACTCTTGGAGGATTTTACTGAGAAAAAGCTCTTAAAAATAATGAGGAATAATGAGGAATGCTGCAAAAGATTCTGGCAAATCCCAATGAATTCTATCAGCTGCTTGTTTTTAATCCCAGTTGTGTTTCTGGAATTCTGGTGGACTGGGAATGCCCTCTCCTCTGCACAGTTCTTGCTTGGAAAGTACAGTCAACAAGCATTAATAAAAATGCCTTATGGCATATGATATGATTCAAAATAGTATTAATTATACTTGTACCAGATAAATTTGTCTTCTCTGGCCCAAATCAAATAGATCAAGCCTGGATTAAACCCAGCCTGGCTGCAAAGGGAGATTTTTGGGAGGTTATTGCAGCAACAGCCCAGGGTGGGTTTCTTATATTACCTGCTAATCCAAATCAGGAGGTTTGTTATGCAACCACCTTGCTCTCTGGAGCAAGTTAATTGTTTAATTAAGGTTAAAACTCTTGTTGTATATATGTCATTTATGAACGAGAGTTTAGCAAAGCACTGTGTATACAAAAGTAAAATTCCTCCGTTCAAATCCTCGCGTTTTCTCAACCTAAAAAAAGATTCACTTCCGTCTTTTTTGCCTCAGTAAGCAAAGCCCAGATGTGACATTTACTAAAAACTCTGGTTTACAGCAATTTGCTCAACACACTCAAAGTTCATGGGGAGAAATGGCCGTTAAGAGAACTGAAGTGTTCATAGGTGTAAACTCGACCCCGCACCGGGGCACAGACACAAGGAAACAAAACTTTATTTTTCATTTTAGCCAGGAAAACAACATTTCTGGGGGCGTTGCCGCTCGCTGGTTTGAGGGCCCGGGCGGGGCCCGCGGAGCCGCCTCAGCGCTCCCGCCATTGCCGCCAACGTCCCGCCCACCCGCGCGCGCGCGCTGACGCCACCTGTCAATCAGCGCAACGACGCTCTCCGATTCGCTGTCGCCTGGCGTCACGTGGGAACGCTGGCCCTATATAAAGGCGGGCGGGGTAGGCGGCGGCCGCCATTTTGTCCAGTGAAGAAGAGCGGAGCTGGGGTCTCGCTGAGGGTCGAGTCGGCTGAGTTTAGCGCGGGCTCCCTTCGCGCGCCCTCCCTCTGAGCACCGGTGAGGATCTTCGCCCCGGAGGGCGGGGGGGAGGCGGCACCTGCGGTCTCGGTCCCCGGCAGGGCGGATGGACGCGGCGGCGGCGGCAAACAAAGAGCAGCCGCCATTTTGTAACGGCGGGCCTGGGGCGGCGGCTGCCGCGGCGTTGAGCGGAGCCGGGCGGGGAGGCCGCGGGGTGCCTGGAGGAGCCCGCTCACCGCCCGCTCCCCGCGGCGGGCGAGNNGGAGGCGCCGCGGGGGCGGAGTGGCGGCGTCCCGCCCGCCGGTGGCAGCGCTGGTCCCTCACGCCGCGCCGAGGAGTGGCACCGCAGCGAGTCCCCGGGCGCTGCCCGCGGCGCTCGGCCGGAGATGGCGCTGCCCCCCTTCCGCGCGTGGGTCGCGCTGCTCCTGATCCCGCCCGGGAACAATGGAGCCTCCCCCGCCAGCGCCCTCTGCAGAGCCCCCCGCGCTAAGCAGCGAGAGGGGCGCGGGGACCGCCCCCCCGCAAAGCTGTAAACCTTAAAAGTAACCGAAATTTCTCAAAACAGTGAACTTTAAACACAATGGGCCATAATAACTATTTTGTTGGGTTTTAACACTCTTCTCCCACCCCGCCCGGCCCTTCCACAAGGATTAATATTTCCATCACACCACATCGTATCACTGTTGAAGTTTCGGGGGAAGCGGCCAACAGAGCGACTTCCCTTGGAAATGAACAAGCACATGCGCTGTGTTAAATACACGTGAACTTCTTTTTTTTCTTGTCCTAGCAATGCATCGCGACTCTTGTCCGCTGGACTGCAAGGTTTATGTGGGTAACCTTGGAAACAATGGCAACAAGACAGAATTAGAGCGAGCTTTTGGCTACTATGGACCACTGCGCAGTGTATGGGTGGCGAGAAATCCTCCTGGGTTTGCCTTTGTGGAATTTGAAGATCCACGAGATGCAGCTGATGCAGTAAGAGAACTAGATGGAAGGTAAAATGTGCTTCTTGTGCGCTTTTGATTTGGTTGGTGAAAATATAGGATACTATGGGTAGTTATAAGAGTTTAAATTGGGAAGCTTCAAGTGGCAGCACTAAGGTTTTGGTGCGTTGATTATGCACAGTTTATTTATATGGTGATAGAGGGGTCTCCTAAATAGTGCAGAAATAGAATCCCAGAATGGTTTGGGCTGGAAGGGATCTTAAAGCCCATCCAGTGCCACCCCTGCCGTGGGCAGGGACACCTCCCACTGTCCCAGGCTGCTCCAAGCCCCATCCAACCTGGCCTTGGGCACTTCCAGGGCTGGGGCAACCACAGCTTCTCTGGGCACCCTGTGCCAGGGCCTCCCCACCCTCCCAGGGAACATTTCCTGCCCAATATCCCATCAAAAATGTTGTATTTCACAGTTAAACTCCCAAGTTAGAAATGACTTGCATCTCTGTGTGTTAATTAAATTCAAGGTGGTGTTGTAAAGAAATGGAACCAATCAGGGTTATGTAAACTGAGTAACCTTGATTCCTTCCCTGCCTGCTTAACTGCCACAGCAGCTTTGAGCAATGGCCAGATCTGTTGTCTGCCATAGAATCTCAGAATGGCTTGGACTGGAAGAGACCTTAAAGATCATCCAGTTCCACCCCCTGTGTGGGCTGGGACACTTTCCACTGGACCAGGCTGCTCCAAGCCTGGCCTTGGACATTCCAAGGAAGGGCCCACCGCGGCCTCGCTGGAGTTAACTCTGCACACTGTGCTTTGATGAGGGAACACTTTGCTCCTGTGTTCCCTGTCCCCCTCCCTGGCGGTGCTGAGCAGGCCACCCTGTGTTGCAGGACGCTGTGCGGGTGCCGCGTGCGGGTGGAGCTGTCCAACGGCGAGAAGCGCAGCCGGAACCGCGGCCCCCCTCCGTCGTGGGGCCGGCGCCCTCGGGACGACTATCGCAGGAGGAGTCCCCCTCCTCGGCGCAGGTACCTGGGCACAGCACAATCCTACAGCTCTTGCCACTGTTACCACGTAGCGTCCTAGAAGCAGGCTTGGTACAGGCATGTTGATGGATAACGTTCATCTAGCCGGTCATGATTCGGAGATGACGTGCTAAAAAAAAGAAACCAAACCAAAATCAAATCAACCCCTCCCCCCCGACAAAATGGAGGTGAACTTAAGTTGTGTTGAATGTTGGCTTTTGTCCTTAGGTGACTGTGCAGTTGGTAGGCAATGCCCTCTGTCCTGGGCTTATCCTCGTTCCTCCTAAAATCTGCTCATCTTCTAGTCACACTTTCCCTTTCTTCCCCATACTTCAACTTAGGCTGTTCCTTTCCTTTGTTCCATAATGGCAGAACATGACATACGGCAGTTTAGCATTTCCATACCGATTGGTTTTTCCACTTTGTTTGCAGAACTTAAATGCTTCCTGAGCAGGCAGCTGTTTAATAATGGCTTCAGTAACAGTTGCTCTAAACATCTGGAGTCTTGACACTTTAGTGTTAGTTTGGATTTAAAGCATCGTGTGACCATCCTGTCACTTGAGGTTTGCAGACCCAGCTCTAGCTTGTAACAGGATTTTTGGGAACTGGCACGTTCTTGGACCCAGACTAGTTTGTCTGGCAGTTTAAGTGTGCAACGTGGTTTTTACAGGACTGAATTTACCTGTGGCAGGTGAGTGAAGTCCTCCCGAGTCAGGGTTTCGAGCTTACCCTTTTCCTATTGACAAAAAAAAAAATAACACATTAGGAGTATTTGTTAGCTAATAGATGGTTGTACTGATGGCTTGTTTTTCATTTTTTTTATGCTTTTTTGGTCCATCTATTAATAAAAATGAACCCGTTACAGAGTCACCATCATGTCTCTTCTCACCACCCTCTGAGTCTGCATTAGCCAGCCAACTAGCCCTTTCAGCGTCATGTGACCAGCGCGCCCCATGCAGCTTGGCTGGTGTCGTTTCACATGACCCAGGCATGGCCAGTCGTCAGGTTGCACCGCCCTTTGGTTCCCGAGCATGCTGTTTTCTCTCAGCCTTCTCTCCAACCTTAACCAAATCGGCAGCAGCCACCTCGACCGCCCACACATTCCCGGCCAATCAGCTCAGCTGTTTATTTACCAAATGTCTTCACAACAACTACAGCAGCAGCCTTCGGCTAACAAAAAAGCAGGAAAAATCCACAACACCCCCTTCGCCAACCAACTAAATACAACGCAACATCTGGCAAAACCTTTTCAGCAAATTCTTCTTGGCAGTCAGTCCGGCAGCCTCACCTCACCATTTCTAGCTTGTTGAAACCAAAGACTTGTAAGTTTTTCCTGCTTATACAGTTTACTGCTGGTTAAAATAAGGAGTAAGCGGCTTATAAGTAATTACTTTTCTCAATCAAAGGCTGGCTGTGCATAATTGAGTGGTAACGTACATATGTTGCTTGAGAAAACTTTTAAGGGTGATATGGAAGCTCTTACACTGTGAATAACGTAAAAACCAGGATATTTGCATGTGAGATGCCAAACTAAATTTTTAATAAAGCTCTAACAAACGTAGCTTTACCTTGCCAGAAAAATCCTATCACCTTTAAATGGTTTTACTAACAGTTTTCAAAACTTAAAACAATTACTTTTTGGGATGAACTGGGCCGAGCTAAGGTTATATTTTTAATTTTTTTATTTTTTATAAGAAAATAGTCTAAACACACTCGATAGCATTAAAAATGACAATCACAACTATGCAGTTCTAATGTAGCACTTAATGGCATTATCAATATTGACACTGAGCGCATTTTCACTTTTTTTTTCCACTTGATATCTCTTGTGTCTTGTTACGGACCTTTTTGGCTTGCATGGGTTCCAAAACATTTGCTCTGTGCTATTTTTTTTTTTTTTTTTGGAACCACTTGTGGGACTTTGGTGTGGTGTTCTGGGCAGTGTATTTAGTTGAAATGGAAAGTGTTGCATTGGACAAGTCTGCTCTGACGCGTTCTTAGTTAAGTGAGTTCGTGGTTGGAAACGTGCTGTTCACACTGAGCTTGGTTTTACTGCCTAATCTTTCCATGCCTTTGACTGGATGATGGATGCCAGTTATTCTTGGCACGTTCCCTGGGCCCAACAGTGAGTTTGACAAGTTGGGAAATGCCTCAGCCCATGAAAGCTCAAAGAGTGGATGAAGTGCCTGACGTGTGCTTTTCTGGTTCTAGATCGCCGCGAAGGAGAAGCTTTTCCCGGAGCCGCAGCAGGTACGGATCCCTGCCCTGCCCAGGGACTGCTCCACCTCTGGGGTTCGAGGGGAACAGCCCTCTGTGGGCTGTGCACAGTCAGGCTGTAGTGTGGTACAAGGGGGACAGTTCTGCTGCTGCCTGGAATTGCTCAGCTGCTTGAGATTCCAAGGCCAGGAAGGATATCGACTATTGACTGCCAGTTTTCCCCAAAGTTCAAGTGTTCAGGTGCTGCTCTCTCACAGATGCTGTGAGCATAGGATCATAGAGCCCTGAGTGAGAACAGACCTTTGAGATTGAGTCAAGCCATAAATCAGGATGTGTGGGTGGGATTCTGCAAAAAGAAACTTCTGCAGACGGGATGCTGATTGCAGCACAGTGTAAGCTGTGGCTGATCATTCTTTCCTCAAGGAAAGCAGCATCTGTAGCAGGTTCCCCCTGGTTGAATAGCTAAAGCTTTCACTCCTGAAGGGAAGCTCCTCAGGGAGCCTGGTTGGCCTGACTGAGCTTTGCTCTGACGTGGTGCTGTGATCTGTACCAGGTCCCTCTCCAGAGACAGAAGAAGAGAGCGATCACTCTCACGGGAGAGGAACCACAAGCCTTCTCGCTCCTTTTCCAGGTCCCGCAGGTAAGAGGAGTCTTCAGTGTCTGTGTGTTCTGAGTAAATGTGTAAAAATGACTTCCTGTGCCTTGGTAATGCTGAAGAAAGGTGGTGGTGGAGAATCATACAAGGTTCTTCACCTTGAACCATTAAATACCCAGTTTTACTAAATGAACAGTATTTTTAAAATGCTTAAATGATGGGGGCTGGGGGTTTTAAATGAAAATCTGCTGCTCCTGGCACCTGGATCCTAACCTGTCTGTTGTTCTTCAGTCGTTCCAGGTCAAATGAGAGGAAATAGGACTGTGGGAAGGAGCTGTGTACAGGAAGTCATGAGATCCGAGGCCAGGAGTATGTACAGAACATTGTTTTGTTTTGAAACTTCATAAAGCTTGGTGCATTTTTAAAATGTTTTAGCTGTTGAACTTGCTTTGTTCCTTGTATCTTGTAACAGGTGGCAAATGTAAAGATGTGAATCTGTATATGGTTCTGAGCAGATCCTATGATTTGTAATATTAATGGTTTTCCAGTGTACCATTAGACTCAGTCTGTGTGTGTGTGTGTGTGGAATGGCAAACAGTCTGTGTTGTGTAGCTGGGCTGGGGGCTGCTGGGCTCAGCTGGAGGAGGAGGTTTGCAGGGATGGTGTGTTCCTTGTGGAACCAGGTCAGGAGCAGAGCTGGATGTGGGTGCTCCTTAGCCCAGCTCTGGGACGGAGAGTAGTGAGCCAGTGGCACGGGGAGGGAAGGGTTGGGCTGCAGCTTCATCCAGCTCTGGTTCTGACTGCATTACTTGGAACTGAGCTGCTTTATATTCCATGAAATACAAATTTTTAGCCATAGGTCAGTTAATTTTGTACTTGGTGTGAGTAGGGCCCTTAATTAGCTGATTGTTGATTGACCATCTGTTCCAGAACCTCTGAATAGACCAAATCCACAGCAGAACTGACACCTGGAGTGGATGTGTAGTGTCTAATGGTACATTGCAAACGTTAGGAATTAAACATTTCTTTACTGTACAAGAATTTTCATGTCACTTGTAAAATGTCTTTTGTGAGATCCTTGGGATTAAAGTTTTGGTTACAACTCGTTGTTCAGTATTTAACTCGTCCCTGACTGTCACCCACGCCTGAGATGTGGCCAACCTGGCTGTGTCTGCTCCCCTCTCCTTGCTGAGGTGCAGGGCCTTGTTCCAGCACTGGAATCCCCTGTTTGACAGGTTCAGCAGGGCTGCTTCAGTAGCTGAGGCCTCCTGGCTGCTTGCCTGACAGTGAGCCCTGTGGTGCTTCCTTGGAAAACCAGCTGGAGGTGGAGAGGTTCGCTGTGGGCTGGGAGCAGCAGTGAAGGTGCTGCTCCCATCAGTTTGGAAATTGCTGGGCTGGAAACCAGAGCTTTCCAAGAAGATTCACCTGCTGTAAAACTGCAGGTGGAGCTCCTGCAGCGGCCCCATGGTTCTGTATCCCAGAGAAGATACAGTGTTCCCTTGGTTCTGTTGTGTGGTTTGCTCAAACCCCTCACACTGAGCTCTGGTGGTGGAATCTCCTCTGTTCGGTGGCATCCAGCCAGGGACACGGGGATGGTGAAGCTGTGAGGGAAGGATGTGCCAGCGGCTGCCCCCTTGGCTTGCTGAGCTCAGCGTCTGGATTGATTTATTATTTTAATTCCTTGTGTTATTTATGGTTGGACTCAAGCATGAAGGTGTTCCAGCCTCAGTGCCTGTGCTTCTGTTGAGCAGCGTGTGTGGAGTGTGGCTGGAAGGCGGGGCAGAGCTGCGGGAGGCGCTCACAGCCCCTCGGCGTGGGGCTCGGCGGAGCTGGGAAGCCACAGGCACATCCCGGCTCTTCCCTCTGTGTCTTTTCCTTCCCCCCCCGTGTCTTTTTTCCTTCCCCCGCCCCGGGTCTC
>VZRZ01008885.1:24921-36345 GCA_013398175.1 Climacteris rufus | reverse complement strand
CTCTTTTCCCCCCGGCTCTTCCCCGTCCCAGCGCGGGCGGTGCCGCGGGTGCCCGGCAGAGGTCAGGGCGGCTCCGCCGGGCCGGGCCGGGCCCTGTTGGCTCCCAAAACGCCCCAGCGGGGCCCAGGGGCTGCCCGGGCCGTGCTCAGCCCTGTGCTTTCCCCGCGGGCCTCTGTCAGTGCCCCTGTGCTTACCCGGGGGAACAAGGAGCTGGCAGTAGCTCAGCTGCAGCATCTGAAGTGCCAGAGACACGGGGAAACAGGTTGTGGTTTTCATACACAGGAAACTGAAAGCATTTCAGTTTCACGTTTCTGACTATGTCACTCCTCAGCTGAATGAAGAAGTTGCCCCTTCAATCAGAACTGCTGGTTTTATATAATCACGGAGGTCTGAAGGGGAACACAGTGGGCAGCTTCTAAAGAAAGCTGGGTTTGAAGGGGAGCACATTGGGCAGCTTCTAGAGAAAGCTGGGAGATGTATAAATATGTCTAAACACTGAGTGGACAGCCCTTCCCCCAGGGTGTCATTAGCAAGAGTTATTTTTGATGCAGCAACACATTCAGGGATTTCAGGCCTCCCATTCCTGACTGTGAGGGAGTGACCAGCCTGGGAGTGTTGTGTTTAAAAAGTTTACTCTGAAATTAAACATACAAGGAAGTGTTGGTGTTCTAAGGCCAGGGCCATCCCTTGCCTCTCCCCAGAGATTCTGACTCCAGGAAGAGTCACCAAGCAGTTTGTCCTGGCCAGGGAGGGCAGAGGGGCACTGCCCAAGGCTCCTTGGCAGAACCTGAGCCACAGCCCTGCTCCAGAGCCCCCTGGGCTGATGGAGCAATTGCTGCTGCCTCCTGATACCTTCCCAATTGTTTGTGGGCCTGGTTTCATGGTGCTGACAGCAGTGATTTACACTGTTCCTAATGTGGGGAGAGCTTTAGCTGCCCCTGCTTCAGGCAGAAGCATCCTGGGGTTAATCCTCAGAGCTCCTCAGCAGTGCCTGAGCACATCCCACAAGTTCTTTTCTCACACTCTCCCTGGGGAGAGCATTGTGTGCAAATGGGTTTGCAAAGAGAAGGATCTGGGTTTTTTTCTTTTTATGTACATGCTGCTCCTTGCTTATGACAGGAGATCATGTTAAGAATGTGCCTTGCACTTAGAAAATGGTGATGCTAAGAATGTCCTTGCTTTTGTTGGGATTTGTTCACTGGCCTTTGGACAGGGTCATGCTTGGGTGAGGAGTTGTGATCTTCCCAAACACTTTCTGGTTAAAAAAACTCCTCAACCTGCAGGATGACATGTCCACATACATGTGCTAGTTGTGACAAAATCTAGAGTAAAGGAATGCTAACAGGCAATGCTAGAAAAGCAAGAGGAAAAAAATCCCTTGAAAAATAATATTGGGTATTTGCAACATTAGTTTTTGTCTGTTCCACTCAAATTCACCAGGTTTTAGGGTATATTGTTCAGAAAGCTGAAGGGAGCCAGTGTGAGTCACATCCAGTGCTGGTTTCCAAGCTGAGCCTTGGGAAGGATTGCTTCCCTGTGCCAAATCCCTGGTAAGAGGTGCAGCCTGGCAATTGCTGGCTTCTCCTCTGTTAAATTGATTTGAATTCCAGAGCCAAATACAGCTCTTGGACAGAAGAGCTTTTTTCTCTTGGACAAGCAGGTGTGCTGTGTCACCCCCCTCATCCTCCACACCCAGCCTGGTTCTGGAACTGAAATGTGTTACTGCTGGAAGGGCCTTGCCTTCCATCCTCTCATCCTCTGCCTTTGCATTTCCTTCTGTTTGAACTCAAAGAAAGCAGAGACACCACACAGTGCCTGTGGATGTTCTGCAGCAGCCTGGGGCAGCTTGCACCTCGTACCTCTGAACCCCTCCCTGCTTGGGTAAAGGTCTGTCAGCAGAACCCAGTGCTGGAAGTATTTTTTGACCTATAGCCATTTTCAGGATTTTGTGTTTAACAGAATCATGGAATCACTAAGGTTGGAAAAGCCATCCAAGATCGAGTCCAGCTGTTCCCCCAGCAGTGCCCAAGAGCTTTTTGCTGCTGTTATCACCTCTTCCCAGCTTCCAGTTTTACTTTCATTTGCCATGATCTCATCACCATGAGCTGCCCCACTGTCTCCTGATGTACAGATCCTCAGAGTGGCTGAACATTGGACAAACTTCTGCTGGATTTAATCCCTGTCTCTGTGTGCAAATCCTGCCCCAGAAATACTGTCCCAAAACCTGAGCTGCAGTCGCCACCATCAATCACCCTGCTCTGGTGCTGTTGTAGTGCAGAGTCTCTTGGCTGGAAAAGAGAAAAAAAAGTGAAAAAGCAGAGCATGCACCCCTTGTGCAAACAGAGGGCTGAGGGGCAGGAGTGCAGGTCCAGCTGCCCCGGTGCCTTGGCTCCCGTGAGGAGAGGGCACAGCGCCGCTTCCTGCCGGGAGCAGGGCTCCCCCAGCTGCCTCAGCTCCCCCAGCTCCCTCAACTGCCACAGACAGGCACAAAAAGCCGATTTTTGCTGGGCAGTGCTTTGCAGTCAGCCACTCGTGTGCCAGAGCTGAAGGCACATCCCGGGCTCTCGCACCAGAAGCGCTCTGGCTTCCCAGGAACAGCCCCTGCCTGGGGTTGCTCTTTCATTTCTGCAGCTTCAGTGGGGCTGTGAGTTCCCTCTGTCAGTGCCCTGCAAACAAACACCGGTGGCAACTAAAATAAACACAGGATCCAGACAGATATAAAATAGACGATGCAAGAGGAACGCTATGTTCGTTCCCAAGTGATTCATTTGGCTATTATTTAATAATTTAGTGGCTGACATAACTCAGAGTTGAACAGATCTTCACATTGTTCTGGGTGGTGTTTTCTGCCCGGTCCTCTAAGTAATTTTAGCCGTCACATTTTCTGTGGGAGTGATCCCAGCCGGGAAAGGGAAGTGTGTGTCCTTCCCAGCTGGATTCTGTCACTGACTGCAGCCTTGTCAATCCACAACCTCCCTGACAGTGAGGAGATTCCCCCTGCTGCAGTCAGATTGTTGTCCTTGGGCACTTTGCTGGCCAGCACAGACAGGTTGTGATGTGCCCCTGCCTGATGGCACCCCCAGAACACCCCGAGCTGTCGTGAGCAGCCCCAGCTCTGTCGGGACGGCGCTATCGGGGCGCAGCAGCCGTATCAGGGTGGGGCACCGTGTCACCCGGGCTGTCACTTGGGAACATCACCCCTGCCAGCTGTGAGAGGCATTATCTCTGCATGGGCAGAGGCTGCTTACAACATGAATATTCAAAAATATTCAGCAGGAAGCCCTGGTGCTGTCCCTGCTGACTGAGGGCTCGCTGTGAGTGTTTAATACAAAGTCTTTGCAGTCAGTGTTTCAGAGAATCCCAGGCTGCTTTGGGTGGGGAGAGACCTTAAAACTCATTTTGTTCCACCCCCTGCCACGGGCAGGAACACCTTCCACCATCCCAAGTTGCTCCAAGCCCTGTCCAACCTGGCCTTGGGCACTTGAGGGTTGGGGCAGCCACAGCTTCTCTGGGCACCCTGTGCCAGGGCCTCCCCACCCTCCCAGGGAAGGATTTCCGCCTAACACCAATGTTATTGCACCTCCTGCACTGAGTGCTGCTCTTCCTGGTGCTGGATTGATCAGCTTTTCATGCAGTTGTACTATAAACTTTGTGGGAGAGGTTGCCCCAGCTGGAGAGATAAGCTCCAGGTGTGGTTCAGGGCTGCTCCTGCCAAGCTGTCCCTGCAGCTGCCTGGCTGCCACGTGCTGCTCAGAAACTCGTGCATGAAAGTCCTCCAGATTTGGAGTCAGGAGTTCCCCTGCACAGGGAATGTCTGAGAGAGACCATGGGATGTTTTTTGATCATTTTCAGGTTTTGTGTTTCATAGAATTGTGCAATCATTAAGGTGGGAAAAGCCCTCTGAGATCATCGGGTCCAACTGTTCCCCCAGCACTGCCAGCTCCAGCACTCACCCGTGTCCCCAGGTGCCACATCCACACTGTTTTCAAACACTTCCAGGGATGGTGACTCCCCCATCCCTGCCCAGGGCAGCCTGTGCCCGTGCTTGACAACCCTTCTGGTGAAGGAATTTTCGCTAAGCTCCAACCTAAACTTCTTCTGGTGCAGCTTGGGCCATTTCCTCTCCTCCTGTCCCTGTTCCCTGGGAGCAGAGCCCGACCCCCCTGGCTGCCCCTCCTGGCAGGAGCTGTGCAGAGCCAGCAGGGCCCCCTGAGCCTCCTTTGCTCCAGGCTGAGCCCCCCCAGCTCCCTCAGCCCCTCCTGGGGCTCCAGCCCCTTCCCCAGCCCTGTTCCCTTCCCTGGACACCTCCAGCCCCTCAATCTCTTTCTTACCATGAGGGACCCAAAACTGAACACCGTACTCAGGTGCCTCAGCAGTGCCCAGCACAGGGGCACAGGCACTTCCCAGTTTCATGAGCTCCCTCTCTCCGTCTCCCTCCTGCTCCCTTTGTGGATTTACAATTGATAATCCATAAATCAGTCAGTGTCTGCAAAGCCCAGGTTTGTGTGGAGGTGGGCAGGGCTCTGCTGCAGCCTCACTGCTGGGGGGTGAGGTACAGGACATTTTACCCCACTTTCCAGTCTCTGGGGCACTGCTGACAACAGCTCCAAGTTCCAGCCAATTTCCTTTCCCCGTTGCAATGTGGATTTTCACAGGGCAGGCCAGGAAACCAGCGAGGGTGGCTGAAACTGAGAGAGAAACGTTTTCTTTTGGCAGCTGAACTCCCTGACTGTGGTCTCTGTGTGCAGAGCCCCCGGGTGTGGGCAGCGTGTCCATCCCCATGGCCCAGCTCGGGGCCGGGGGGGTGAGCGCTGCTCCTCCATCCCATTCCCGGAAATCCTGCTCTGCCTGCCCAGGAGGGAAGGTGCAATCGACCCTTACCCTGGTGTCAAAGTGGCAGCTGCCATATCGTCACCCCTGCCTTTATTGCCATGCCAGCTGTCCCCTCCCATTGCCTGTGCTCCGTGCTGGGCTGTGTGTGGCTGTGCTCTGTCTGTCTGTCTGTCTGTCCGTGCTCTGGGTCCTGTCCTGACCTCCTACCGATCCCTTTCCTGCCATGATCAGGGTCCAGCAGCCCTGGCTCTGCCCTGCCCTCCCTCTGCCCACACCCAGCCCCACTCCTCGCCCCCCAGCACAGGGGTGAAGTGAATCACAGGGGGGCATTCCCGGGAGCTGTGACAGGAGATCCCAGGGATGGTGACACACGCTGAGCCAGCGGGGATGGGCGAGCCCAGCTTTGTGTGGACCAGCCCCACATCCCAGCGGTTGGGAGCGGAGGTGCCCCATGCCGGTGTCTGGGTGCTCTGGGCGGAGGGTGCCCCAAGGAGTCAGGGTTGTTTCATGGTGAGCAGGTGCTTACTCAGAGCTCCCCATCCTCACCTCCTTCTTGCGACTGTAAATGGCCAGATCAAGCTCCCAATGGATTTCAGACCATCCCATGGCTTGGGGAGCAACAAGCCCCTCGTCAGCAGCACCGTGCCACGCGTGGCATCTTTGGGAAGAGCTGATCAGCAGCTCCCGTGGGCCAGGCTGCACCGAGGGCTGGGGGTCCATGAGCACGGGTGGCAGCAATCCTGCCCCACTCTCCACTTGCCCATTCCCACCCCGGGGTGAATCCTGCTGGGGAAGCTCCCGGCGTTCTGGAGCCATCCCTGCCCTGGCCGAGGAATTGCTGCCAGCAAAGACCCCCCTGCGGGCGCTTTGGATGGCCTGGTTCCCTGCAGGCAGCTCTGCCGGAGGCTGGAGCCGCTGGCCGCCGTTCCCAGCGGGGTCTGTGTGTCCCCAACGGGGTCTGTGTGTCCCCAGCGGGGTCTGTGTGTCCCCAGCGGGTCTGTGTGTCCCCAGCGGGGTCTGTGTGTCCCCAGCGGGGTCTGTGTGTCCCCAGCGGGGTCTGTGTGTCCCCAGCGGGGTCTGTGTGTCCCCAGCGGGGTCTGTGTGTCCCCAGCGGGGTCTGTGTGTCCCCAGCGGGGTCTGTGTGTCCCCAGCGGGGTCTGTGTGTCCCCAGCGGGGTCTGTGTGTCCCCAGCGGGGTCTGTGTGTCCCCAGCGGGGTCTGTGTGTCCCCAGCGGGGTCTGTGTGTCCCCAGCGGGGTCTGTGTGTCCCCAGCGGGGTCTGTGTGTCCCCAGCGGGGTCTGTGTGTCCCCAGCGGGGTCTGTGTGTCCCCAGCGGGGTCTGTGTGTCCCCAGCGGGGTCTGTGTGTCCCCAGCGGGGTCTGTGTGTCCCCAGCGGGGTCTGTGTGTCCCCAGCGGGGTCTGTGTGTCCCCAGCGGGGTCTGTGTGTCCCCAGCGGGGTCTGTGTGTCCCCAGCGGGGTCTGTGTGTCCCCAGCGGGGTCTGTGTGTCCCCAGCGGGGTCTGTGTGTCCCCTGCGGGGTCTGTCTGTCCCCAGCGGGGTCTGTGTGTCCCCTGCGGGGTCTGTGTGTCCCCAGCGGGGTCTGTGTGTGCCCTGCGGGGTCTGTGTGTCCCCAGCGGGTCTGTGTGTCCCCAGCGGGGTCTGTGTGTCCCTGCGGGGTCTGTCTGTCCCCAGCGGGGTCTGTCTGTCCCCTGCGGGGTCTGTGTGTCCCCTGCGGGTCTGTCTGTCCCCTGCGGGCACTGCCCATCCCGCTGCCCCCGGGCAGAGCTGCAGCAGCCCGGGCAGACAGGAGCAGCCGGCCGCGGGGCTGGAGCCAGGTACTGCAGCCACCCCAACAATGGGGCCTTTGCTGCCAGCAAAAAAACCCCACCAAGCTTCCAGGCTGCTGATGGAAAGTCAGTGAAGCAATTACGTTAATGACTGTGAATGGGGCTAAAAACAATCTTGGATGAAAATGAGTGAGGGGCCGAATGAAGCGAGCGATTCATAGCCTGGCTCCCGCATCCAGGAATATTTCCAGTAAGCAAAGGCCTTGTTTAGGAACCGTCTCATCCCCCATTTGTGCTTGGTGGGACTCTATTTCCACTCTGCTGGGTCCGGTGTCTCATCAAAATGCCTTCATAAATGGGGCAAACAAGGGCTGGATATGGCAGGGGAACAGTCAATTAACACGATCTGAGTTCTTTTAGGGGCAGAGTTAATCAAGCATTCAGCGTTTTGTCATTCTTGTCTTTCTTTCCTGGGAAAATCCTATTAGTATAAAATCACTTAATTGGGCACTTCAAAGAGCTGATGGGAAAACAGGCTTCGCTGGGATATAAACGCCCTCCAGCTGAACACTGGGTTCATTTAGACTTCTGCTGGAGCGTGAGGGTTTCATTAAGAGCCTTCACGTTTCCCACTTAAAAGAAAAAAAGTTTGTTAGTAGAGATAATAAAAAAAAACCCCACACAAAAAGCTTGGTGACTTGAATCTTGCTGAAGAGGATTTTTACCGCTGGAATACTCGGGACACTGTCCCTGGCAATCTGCTGTCCTGAGATGAGCAATTTCACACCTGCCCAGGGAGTTCTGGCGAGTAAAAGCCGTTTGAGGAGGGGAAACGTCAGCCCTGTGTCCCACGGAGGGGGACACGGCCCTGGTGGGACATTTGGGGTGCAGGAGGGTTCTGCAGGACTGAACCCCAACCCCCTGTGCTCATCCTGTCTTAGTTCCCCCCATTCTCAGGTTGTTTCTCTGGGTAGAAATTCAGCTTTTTGCAGAGTTTATGTTGATCTCACCTTGAAAAATGTGTGCCCTGATCTCTGCTGGTTCCATCCTGAAAGACCTGAGGGGGAAAGCTGGGAAAGACCCAACTCTGCTGTTTCCCCCTCCACGCTGCTTGATCTAACAGGAAAATTATTTCCCCCACCCAAAAAACCCCCACTTCACACAGACCTTTGGCCACTAAGGTATTTGTGTGAGTCTAAACCAGACCCTTCGAGCACGGGTTGGACCTCAGCGCGTGGTTCTGTCCAACACGGTTCCACGCAGCCCCATCTCCCTGCTCTCCATCCTATCCAAGGCTGGAGCATCCAAACCCTGACTCCTCCACGCAACCCGAGCCATTCCCTGCTCCGTGCCGGAGCTCCCAGCCGTGTCCCCGTGCTTTTTGGGGGTGCTGCCGCCGTGTCGGAGGAGGACACGGACGGGGAAGGGACTCTCAGGCAGGCGAGGTGCCCGGGCACGTTCCGTGACGGATCCGCGGCCGTGCCGGCGCTGGGGCCGGGCTGAGTCACTGCGGCTGTGCCTGCTGTGAGTAATGTGTTCGCATCCGTGTCTGCAGCGCCTTCCACTCCCTCCGGCTCCTGCGGGACCCACCTGGGGAGATCCCCCGGGAACCAAACGCTGCCGAGGGTTCCCGGCCGCCGCTCGGAATTTGGGTGCCCCCGGTGCTGGGAAGGAGGTTCCTTTGAAGGCGGTGAAATATGCGGCCATTGAATAGATTCCTTTTGCTTCCAGGCATTAGGATGGGTTATTCAAAGAATTAGAAAGACGGATTCTCCCACGACCGCGCCCCTCCTGGGTGGGGGTTTGGGACCCCCGGGGAGGGCGAGCCCGGGACAGGGGAGGTGACCGGTCCCACTCTGGGGCTATAAATGGTGAGAAGGAAATGGCCCATCGGCCCTCGGCCTGATCCTGGTCCCCAGCCCCGTGTCTCTGCCCTCCTCTTCCTCTGTTCTGGGGTCGAACACCATGAGTCACCTTTGGGATTTTCTATTTTTTTTTTAAGTTCCTGTAGGGCCTTCTTAATCACTCCTTCCCCACCCCCCTTCTTTTTTTCTCTGGTAACGCCACTGCAGACGTGCCCTGGACTTCCCGACCCTGATGCCATCCCTCTCCCCACTTCCGATTTCCAGCAACCCACTCGGCTGAGGTCTCCTCCGAGCTCCCCCGTCCCGGGGGAAAGGAAGCGAGAGTGGAGTTTGCAAGAGCCAGAAACTGCTCCCCCATCCCAGGGGGTGGGGAGTGAACCCTCGGCCACCAAAAATCACCGAGAGAATTAGAGAGTTACCTTCCTAAGGGAAAATCTGTATCTGATTGGTTTTCTCGCTGTTTTAAATCGCTGGTGTAACTGGGATGTTCCCAGCAGCCAGGCTGGTCGGTTATCTCACTTTTTGAATCCGACACTCTTGCATCAGAGGCTGCGGAGCCGCTCTGGGTTGCACAAGCTCCTTCCCCTGCCACTTCAAAAAGCTGCTGGTTTGATGTTCCCGTTTCCTTCTGTGCACTGGGGGGGCTTTTACAGGAAAAAAAAAAGATCTGGTTTGAGCAAGGAGCATCTGCTGCTGCTTCACCGCAGAGCCCCAGGCGGCAGGAGCTGCGCTGAGCCGGGGATGCCCACGGCGCTGGGCTGGGGCGGTGCCGATCGCATCCCTCGCATCCAGACGGAGCAAACCCACACCTGCAGCTGGAGCAGAGCCAGAGCTTGGCAGGGAAATGATCCACAACCACCCAGAACCGCAGCCACCTCTGCAGTGAGGCTCTGAAAGCTGCTCCTTTGCAGCCAGGAGCAGAAATCATTCCCAGGTGGAAAAACCAGTGACAGCTTCCCTGCCCCAGCTTGCCCCCTCCTCTCCCTGCCTTTTACAAACAGAAAGGCGGGATGAATTTGGGAGTGTTTGGGTCCAGAATGCAGCTTTCCAGGATGGATTTTCTGTGGTGTGTAGCACGAATTTCAGATGCTTTCCCATTGCCCATCCTCCTTTCACCTTTCCTGTCCATCCCACTGTGCCTGTCTGGAGGCAGCCAAGGGGCTGAGCAGCCACCACCGACCCAAATCCCAGCACCTTGGCCTGACCCAGCTCCACAGAGCGGGGACCAGCGATGGCAAAACCCTCCTGCAGCGTGTGGCAGCCACCAGCCAAACATGCCCAAACACATCCTCCAGCTGCTCTGGCCGGTGGGAAGCCGCTGGTGCAGCCAGAAAAAGCAGGAGTGGTGTGCAAGCCGAGGGTCCTGCTGGGCACCCCAGCACCCGCTGGCTCCAGGGGACTTGGAGGAGACCCAGCATTCCTAAGGGATTGCTTTAAGGTGTCACTTGGAATCGTGGTGTCACCCTCCCGTGCCCAGGGGAGCAGGTTGTGATGTCCCCCTGTGCCTGAGTGATGTCTGGGCTGGGACAGGACACGGCCCCAGTGCCCCGGGTGGGCTCACTCGAGGGCATCCCTTCTCCTGCCACGGCCCCAGTGCCCTGGGTGGGCTCACTCGAGGGCATCCCTTCTCCTGCCACGGCCCCAGTGCCCCGGGTGGGCTCACTCGAGGGCATCCCTTCTCCTGCCACGGCTCCAGTGCCCCGGGTGGGCTCACTCGAGGGCATCCCTTCTCCTGTCACAGGGATGGGCCCACCGAGGGCACAGGGGAGGTGCCCTCCAGC
This sequence comes from Climacteris rufus, assembly GCA_013398175.1. Classification (NCBI taxonomy): domain Eukaryota; kingdom Metazoa; phylum Chordata; class Aves; order Passeriformes; family Climacteridae; genus Climacteris; species Climacteris rufus. The sequence continues at coordinate 26,082 of VZRZ01008885.1, read as the reverse complement.
CCCCGTGTAACCCCGGCACAAGCTGCCCTGGCTTCACCCCTGCCCTGCCTGTGGGCTTGGATGCGTTTTCTGGCTAAGCCACAGATCCCCTCAAATCCGTGCCACAGGTTCCTGCAGGACATGCACGGACTTGTTCCTCCTCCTCATCCCTGCCTGGACATCTGCAGGACTCAGAGCAGCAGATCCTGCTCCAAACGCTTTTTTCCAGCCACAGCGGGTGCGGGGGTTCAGCTGGTGGAGCAGAGCCAGGGACAGGGGGGAAAATCCAGTTGGAGAGGCTGGGGACGGGTTGGGCAGCGCCTGGGAACCAGAGGAGCATCATCCCGGCATGGCTCTGAGGTTGGTCCCTCGAGGGGCTGAGCCGCCCCTTCCTTAATCCATTCTCCTGCTTCCGACAGCGGCCCCGTGGGTGGGACAGCCTGGGTGGGATGGGACACCCTCCAGCCGGCTGAACTCCTGCTTCTGGCTGCAATGAGACACCCCAAACCCATTGCTGGGGGGTCCTGGTATCCTCTAACAGGGATCCTCCCTGCATCCCTCATGGGGGGTCTCCCTGTGCCCAGCTCCCCTCTCGGATGGGGGTTCCTGCATCTCCTCGTGGAGGGGTCCCTGCACCTCCCAGGAAGGAGGGTCCTGTATCTCCTGGCAGAGGTTTTCCTGTGGTCCCTGCACCTCCCAGGAAGGAGGGTCCTGTATCTCCTGGCAGAGGTTTTCCTGTGGTCCCTGCACCTTCCAGGAAGGAGGGTCCTGTATCTCCTGGCAGGGATTTTCCTGTGGTCCCTGCACCTCCCAGGAAGGAGGGTCCTGTATCTCCTGGCAGAGGTTTTCCTGTGGTCCCTGATGCCGGGTCCCCGCACCCCGCTAGGGAGGGGTTCCCCATATCCCCTGATGGGGGGGTCCCTCCGGCTGCTATTNGTCCCTGTCTCTCGCACCGGGGGGGTCTCTGTAGCCCCTGATTCCCGTCCCCGCCCTCCCGTAGGAAGCGGCGGTCCCCGTGCCCGTGCTCCCGGCACATCCCGCTCCCCGCAGGCACCGCGCACATTCCCGGCGGAGGGGGCGGGGAGCCCCGAACAGGAGCGGGGAAGCTGCGGCGGGGCCGGGGCGGGGGGGGACGGTGCGGGGGGGAAATCCCGGGTGACGGCGGAGAGGCGGAGCGACCCC
>VZRZ01008885.1:1027-16504 GCA_013398175.1 Climacteris rufus | reverse complement strand
TGGGAGCTGCTGGGCTGGCTATGGGAGCTGCTGGGCTGGCTGCTGGGAGCTGCTGGGAGCTGCTGGGCTGGCTAATGGGAGCTGCTGCCGACCCAGGTTCCGTTCATGCCGCACAGTCCCAGGTGAGGCTTCCTCTCCTGCAGCCAAACCCCTCTGGGCAAGTGGGCTTTGGCCCCTGACACCAGCAAAATGAATTTCCAGCTTGGTCCCTCTCTGCTGTCTCCCAGCAGGCTGGAGCAGGGCTCTCCAGCAAGGAGAGGAGCGGCCAGGGCCCAGCAGCCGGGGCCATGTCCGAGCGCCGCGCGGCCGCCAAGGGCCGGCGTTTGGGCTCCAGCCGGCGCAGGCAGGGCCGGGAGGGCTTCGGGGAGCCCCCAGCAGCAGCACCCGGCCCCAGTGAGGAGCCACCACAGGCGTCTGAAGTAGTGCAGAGGGTGCAGGACCTCCTCAGGGAGAGGGGCACAGACCAGGAGGGATTCGTCACCCGCTCGGACGTGCAGGTGAGGACGGGGTTGTCTCCTGGGGTCCAGCACCCCCGGGGACTGGAGATGGTGTGATGGGTGGGTTTACCCCTGATTTGCTTTGGTTTCAGAAGCTGCAGGAGGAAGGTTTCCCGTGCAGCAGGGAGGAGCTGGAGCTCGTGTTCGATGGGCTGGATGCCGCTGGCTCCGGGCGCTTGGGCACCGAGGAGTTCAGTGCTGGGCTCCGTAAGTGCAGCCCGGGCTGATCCTGGACACAGTCCCAGTGCTCTCTTGGGGGATGGGAAATGCTGCCCTTGCTGTGTGGCACACGATGAATTGCCCCATGCCCAGGTCTCAGCCCATGGCTCACCTGCAGAAGTGCTTTGTTGAAGCCATGGGGTGGGGAGTGGGATTTGGGCTCTGCTGTTGCCCCAGCTGGGCACTGAGGATTTGGGATATCTGTCAGCAGGGCAGTTCCTGAGTTCCCAAAAAGCTGCCAGGGAGCACCGGCGGCGGAAAACGGCGTCCCGGAGGGTCCGCCTGGTGCTCCCCGTCCCGGCGCTGGAAGGGGTGGACAGCGAGGAGAGGAGACACTTTGCTGCCTTCATGGAGCAGCTGGGCACAGACAACGTCTCGGAAGAGTAAGTGCTCTGCTTAGCACCCATGGGCATCCTGCAGGATGGGTAGAGGGGGCAAGGCTTGAGGCAGGAGATGCCCACGCAGGCAGGGAGCCCAGCAATGCCCTGAAGGTGCCTTTGGCCCAAGGACAGGAGCAGGGGACAGGGTCACAGTGACCCCAAGGCTCATCTGTCCCCACACACCTCGAGTGGTGTGAGCCCAGTGACCCAGGACCACACAGCTGGCCTGGCTTTAGGGGTTTTGGGGGGATGCTCACCCCAAAACGCCCCTCTCCCTGCAGGCAGGAGATCTGGCAGCTCTGGGTGAAGCTCCGGCAGGATGAGCCCCAGCTCCTGGACAACCTGGAGGGCTTCCTGGCCAAGATGAGGCACCGCATCCAAGAAGCCAGGAACAAGAAGGAGGCTTTGGAGCTGACTCTGAACAAGTGAGTCACCCCAGAATAATGAATAGGGGTAGGACAGGAAGGATGGGGACAGGGACGGGGCCCCGGAGGGCTGGCCCAGCCGTGGGGAGAAACCTGGGTGCTGTCAGCATCTCCACCAGTGTCTGGAGCAGAGATTTCGCCGATGTTTGGGGTCGGGCTCCCTCTACAGTCACGGATGGCATGGCAAAAGGGCTCGGACTGCCGGACACAGCCGGGCTGGATGACCCCTCCAGGCAACCCCAGCCGCAGCCCGAGGCTCCCGTGGGCAGTGCGGGGTCCCAGGGGTCTGCACCCCCTGCAGCGGGGACTGACACCCCCCTGGCCCCGCTGTCCCTGCAGGCGACTGGCCGAGCACGACAAGGAGGTGCAGCAGCTCTGCGAGGTCCTGGAGCAGCAGATCCAGCAGGAACAGCGGCGGCTGCAGCAGCAGGTGGGTCACCGGCCGCTCCTGTCCCCTTGCTGCCCACCCCGGGTGCCCCCAGCACCCCAGACCCCCTGGGCAGCTCCTGAGGGCCGAGGGGGTGCCAATGTCCTTGTTGTCCCCGCAGAGCGTGGCCCGGAGCCGCCAGCACAGCGCGGAGCTGCAGCAGGTGCTGGATGCCATCGAGAGGGAGGTGCAGCGCTTGGTCACGGCGCAGATGGAGGTGGGCTGGCCCCAAACTCCCGTTTGTGCTTTAGGGGATCTCTGGGTTGTGCTGTAACCACCCCACACTGCTGCACAGGTCCCGGTGTGTCCCTGCCAGCCCTTGCTGCAGGCTGTCACACAGGGCCCTCACTGCCCTTCGGCACCCCCATCCCCACACTCCCCTCCATCCCCAGAGGACACGGGTTGAGTTTCCCACCTACCATCCCCAGGGAGGGGTAATTCAGCTCCCAGGTCTGGAGGAGATGGTCACTGATCAGTGTGCAGGGGATCCTGGCGGGCTGTGAGTGTCCTGGTTGCCGTCCCACAGCTGGAGCGGCGCTGCCGCAGCCTCCTCAGCTCCCAGCAAGTCACCAGCAAGGAAAACCAGCGGCTGCAGCAGAGCAACCGGGCCCTGGAGGATCACCTGCAGCACCTGCACCAGCAGCTCCAGCAGACCCAGGGGCGCCTGAGGACGATGAAGGTGACAGTGGCTTGGGAGCACACGGAGGAGCCCGGGTGAGCAGCTCAGTGTGACCGTGTGTGCACGTATCCAACATATCTGTGAGTTCCTCCTGGATGGGGAATGAGTTGGATGGGTCTCAGTCATTATGGTGCTTCAGTGCTCTCCACAGTGCAGGTTAATCATGGCTTGGTGTGCAGAGCATCAGAGAAAGGCAGGACCATCAGTACCAAGCACTGAATGTGTCCCTCAAGGGCAGGGCCAGCAGAGCTTGGGGTGTCCTTCACCCAGGAGGGCTCAGCTAGGACTAATCCAAGGGTTGTGGGTTTTGGATTCAAGGGCTGTGGATTTTGCTGACCTGCTCTAGCACTGCCCTGACAGCCCTGGGGCAGGAGAGGATGTGGTGAAGATGATGCAGTTCCTGTTTTGACCCTTGTGCTCTGTGTCTGCAGGGACAGAGCGGTGGCAGAGTTACCCAGCGAGATGCCAATGTCCCCACAGGTACTGCAGCTGGGTGTGTGGGGACAGAACACGCTCCAGGGCCTTGTGCTGTTCTGTCTGGGGCTGCTGGGGAGCCCAAGAGCACAGGGTGCTCCTGCAGCACTGCCTCCCCTAAAAGCTTTCTCAAACAGGGTTGGGAAGGGAGGGGGCAGGAGCACCTTAATTCTGGTACCCCCAAGATTTTGGGTGGGTACAGCTGGATACCTGCCAGAGAACTCAGGGTGGTTTCAGGTGGATACACTCCCTCATGAAACATTTTTCTCTCTCCTCTTCCCACCGTTTCCTGCAGCTGAGTCCAGGGAAGAGCGAGAAGTTCCGCTCCGAGATGCGGATCAGGCTGGGATCCCAGAGCAGCGAGAGCAAAGCCAAGGGCACCCACCAAGTGTAAGGGCTGCTGCTGCTGCTCCCACGTGTGCCCCAGGGCTCTGTGGGCTGGGGCTGAGCCTCAGGTCCTCCCTCCACCCTCCCCAGACAAACGATGCTATTTTGTCCTTTTAACACTCCTCTCCCACCCACTCATCTCTCACCCTGGAGATCACAGCTCTCAGCCCAGCTCATCACTCCCTTGGCTCAGGAACTTGCTGTACCTGGCTGAGAGTTGTCTTTTCATGTCTGATAATGACAATAGGGGTACTGGGAAGAGATTGGGATACAGCCCTGGGTCTGGCTCACTGCGTGTGCACCCCCCTTTCCCTGCCCCCATTGCTGCCTCTGTGAACCCCAAGCGCACCCAGAGGGGAAATCAAATCGGGTTTGGAGAGGGATGGGGTGAGGCCATAGATCAGAGACCCCCTGGGCCTGGTCAGGGATTGGAAGGAGCTGGAGGCTGACCTGGGAGCTGGCTCATCACCCCATTTTTGGCTCTCTCCAGGGTTTGGGAAGTGCTGCCAGCAGAAAGAACCCTTTCGGGAGCCCCGCAGAGAGCGAGCTCTGTGGAAGAGGACCCCTTCCCACAAACTCTGAAAGAGGAACGTTTCTCTGACCAAAGCTCTTTGCTAAGAGAGATGAATGATGCAATAGCAGCTCTGAGCAAACATCTGAAGGCACAAGCACCAGCTGCAGCCCCTACCCTGGCAGACACTCCCTGTCACCCGCAGGATGATGCTGAGCCCCAAACGGGGCCAGAGGCAGCCACAGCCCATGGAACAACCCCTGATGTCCTGCAGGAGACCCTCCCTGGCCACGTCCATCATGAGCTGTTTGAAGGAGACCTGAAAGAGGGACCAGCCACAGCTGAGCTTCGTGCTCTGGAAGGGACACAGGCTGGTGCGTCCATGGGAGCCGGGCACCACATGGCTCAGGAGCCAGGGGCAGAGCAGGGAGAGAGCCTGGAGGAGGCACAGAGGAGGTTATTCTTGCAAGGAAAGGGTGCTGGTGTGGAGGAGATGTTGCTAAATGTGGCTGAGCATCTGGGAGAGAGCACAGAGGCAGGACAGCAGGCGGTGACGGAGGTGGAGGGAGCAGGGTGGATGCAGGAAAGAACAGGTTGGGAAAAACCACAGCTCCTGGGAGAAGCTGAAGAAGTGGAAATAAGCCCGGGAGAAAATTTGGAGGCAGGTCTGGGGCCACCTGAGGCTGGGCAGGAAGGTGTAGCAGTGGGACTGCAGCCAGCTGGAATTGCAGGGGAATGTGTGCAGGCCCTGGACATGGAGCTGCAGGAACAGGCTGACCCCTCACCGGGGCTCCCTGAGAAACTGGAAACAGAGCTGGGAGAGCACCTGGAGCCAGAGCCACCATGCTGGGGTGAGGCACAAGTGGGAGCAGCCCATGGGGACGGTGTCTCTGAGGTGGCAGTGGCTCCTGGCCCGGGGGTGCAGGAGGGGGACCCTGGGGTGCAGCCCCAGGGAGAGACCACGGACACTGAAGTGCTGGAAGTGCTGCCAGCCCGAGCTGGGAGCAGCAGAGGCGAGGGTGAGGAAGAGGAGGTGGAGGAAGCAGAGGACAGGGAGGCAGAGCGGCAGCTGCAGGGTGAGGCTGTGAGGGGAGGCACAGGGAGCCTCTCCCACGGGCAGGAAGGAGCAGGGGGAGCAGATGTGGAACTGCTGGAGGCCCTGGGCAGTGACACCGACAGGGAGCTGCTGGCAGAGCTGGGGATGGATCTGCAGGTCTGGAGAGAGGCTGGAGCCCCAGGGACGGAGCAGGGAGGGGGTGTGGATCCAGGTGTGCAACTGGAGGAGGATAAAGCAGGGTTAGGGCTGGGGGAACAAATGGGGGCTGCAGCCAGGCACAGTGAGGGTCCTTCCCCAGCAGCAGCACCTGTGGGGAGCCCACACTCATGTGAGCTGTTCCCAGTTAAGTCTCAGGCATTGGAACTGGTGGAGGGAGATTTGCAGCTGTGTGGGGGTCTCAGCCCAGAAACCCCATGGGGAGGGGAAGGTGGAAGAGCCATTCAGCTTGAGGAGGATGAGGAGAATGGGGCACAAGAGCAAGGTGAGTATGGGCTGCCACAAGAGCCTGGGCCTCACCTCTCTGGAGTGACCTTGGGTCAGGGAGAGGCGGCTGGTGCAGGTCCACAGCCAGGGGAAGGGGCTGAAAGCCTGGACACTACTGAGGACCAGAGCTCTGGTGCCAGTGTGCAGCTGATTGCAGAGGGGGATGAGCTCACACTGACCCTGGGAGGGAGCAGAGAGGCAGATCTGCAGCTCCTGGGTAAGGCTGGATCCTCAGGGACAGAGCAGGGAGAGAGTGTGGATTCAGATGTGCAGGCCCTGGATGAGGGGGATAAAGCAGAGTTAGTGGAGGTGGAGGCAGAGGATGCCCAGGCAGAAATGCAGCTGTTGGGAGGTCTGAGCCCAGGAGTGCTGTGGGGAGGAGAAGGTGGAACAGATGTTCAGAACAAGGAGGAAGAGGATGGGGCACAAGGGCAGGGTGAGTGTGACATGCCACACGAGCCTGTGCTTGATGCACAGGGAGCAGCAGTCAGGCAGGGAGAGGGGGCTGGTGAAGGCATGCAAGCACAGGAAGAGGCTGAAAGCCTGGACGTGTTGGGGGACCAGAGCACTGATGCCAATGTGCTGCTGATTGCAGAGGTGAGTGAGCTCCAGTTGGCCCCAGCAGGGAGCAGAGAAGCCGATCTGCAGCTCATGGGTGAAGCTGGATCCCCAGGGACAGGGCAGGAAGGGAGCCTGGCTCCAGATGTGCATCCCCTGGATCACGTGGATAAAGCAGAGTTAGTGGAAGTGGAAGCTGAGGATCTCCAGGCAGAGATGCAGCTGTGTGGTGGTGCCAGCCCAGAAACCCCAGGGGAAGGGGAAGGTGGAAAAACCATTCAGCTCAGGAGGGGTGAAGAGGATCAGGCACAAGAGCAAGGTGAGCATGGGAGGCCACAAGGACCTGGGCCTCACCACTCTGGAGTGACCTTGGGTCAGGGAGAGGCGGCTGGTGCAGGTCCACAGCCAGGGGAAGGGGCTGAAAGCCTGGACACTACTGAGGACCAGAGCTCTGGTGCCAGTGTGCAGCTGATTGCAGAGGGGGATGAGCTCACACTGACCCTGGGAGGGAGCAGAGAGGCAGATCTGCAGCTCCTGGGTGAGGCTGGATCCCCAGGGACAGGGCAGAGACATAGCCTGGCTCCAGATGTGCATCCCCTGGATGAGGTAGATAAGGAAGCCTTTTTGGAAATGGAGGCAGAGGATGCTCAGGAAGATACGATGCTACATGGAGGTGTCAGCCCAGGAGACCCATGGGGAGGGGAGGGTGGAACAGATGTTCAGTTTGAGGAGGATGAGGAGGATGTGGCACAAGGACAGGGTGAGTGTGAGCTGCCACAGAGGGACTCCTGGAGACACACACAGCAGTGTGGGGGTGCCAGCCAAAAACCCCCCCAGGGAGAGGGGGACCCTGCAGCCATGCAGCCCAGGGATGAGGCTGAGGATGGGGGACAGGGACAGGCTGGGCTTGGGCTGCTGCAGGAGCTTGTGCCTCACCTCTCTGGAGTGAGCATCAGGCAGAGAAGGGGGCCTGGTGCAGGTGTGCAGGCACTGGAGGAGGTTGTAGTCCTGGACACAGGGGAAGATCAGAGCACTGGTGCCAACATGCAGCTGATTGCAGAGGGGGGTGAGCTCACACTGACCCTGGGGGGGAGCAGAGAGGCAGATCTGCAGCTCCTGGGTGAGGCTGGATCCCCAGGAAGAGAGCAGGGAAGGAGCATGGATTCAGATGTGCAGCCCCTGGATGAGGTGGATAAAGAAGCCTTTTTGGAAATGGAGGCAGAGGATGCTCAGGAAGATACGATGCTGCATGGAGGTGTCAGCCCAGGAGACCCATGGGGAGGGGAGGGTGGAACAGATGTTCAGTTTGAGGAGGAGGAGGAGGAGGAGGATGGGGCACAAGGACAGGGTGAGTGTGAGCTGCCACACGAGCCTGTGCTTGATGCACAGGGAGCAGCAGTCAGGCAGGGGGAATGGGCTGGTGAAGACATGCAGGAAGAGACTGAAAGCCTGGACACTACTGAGGACCAGAGCTCTGGTGCCAGTGTGCAGCTGATTGCAGAGGGGGATGAGCTCACACTGACCCTGGGAGGGAGCAGAGAGGCAGATCTGCAGCTCCTGGGTAAGGCTGGATCCTCAGGGACAGAGCAGGGAGAGAGTGTGGATTCAGATGTGCAGGCCCTGGATGAGGGGGATAAAGCAGAGTTACTGGAGGTGGAGGCAGAGGATGCCCAGGCAGAAATGATGCTGTGTGGGGGTCTCAGCCAGGGAGGTCCATGGGGAGGGGAGGAGGAAAGAGCTGTTCACCTGGAGGAGGATGAGGAGGATGGGGCTTTGTATCCTGAACCTGTCACTGCTGCAGAAGGCCCTGGTCTGGAGGCAAAACTGGGAGCATGCACTGGTCCTGAGGGGCAGGTTCTGGAGGATACCCAGGCTCTGGAATTACTGCAGGGAGAGAGGGCTGCTGCAGAGGGGAAGCCTCTGGATGGAGCTCCCGGTCTGGAAGTGGCACAGGGAGAGAGCCTGGAGGCAGGGGCAAGGAATGCAGTGAAAACTCAGGGTCTAGGACTAAACCAGGGCCACGGTGATGCTGTGACTGCCTCGGCCTCCCCGGTCTCTGAGGTGCCCTTCCAAATCAGCACCCTAAAGCTGGAAATGATGATGCAGGAGGATGTTCTCATTCCAGATGTGTGGCAGCTGATGTGTGCTCCAGGACAGGCAGCCCAAAGGGAGCTCCAGGAGCAGGTCTCAGCACAGGGACATGAGGGGAGGCCTCACACTGCAGCCCAGCAGCCGGAGAGGAAACCACTGCACGTGATGGAACCAGAGCAGGCGGCTGCAGGACCTGCTGAGCCTCCAAAGCAAGAGGTGCCACCAGCATCCACACTGAACATGATGGTGCCACCAGAAGATGCTGGGAATGATCAGCTGGGGATGGTCCTCAGAGATAACTCACTGGGGCAAAGGCAGCTCTTGGGAGAACAGAGCAAAGACCTCAGTGCTGGTCAGCGAGAGAAGAACCAAGAGTGTGGTCAGAAAATGAGCCAGGAAGGCAAGCCCAGCCCAGAAGAGCCAGGGGCTGTGACTGCAGGCGGGACAGGAGCTGCCCCAGGGGATTATCCTAAAGCTTCCCTGGACCCAGAGCACCTCTACAACGTGCTGTTCATTGGGGACTCGAATGTGGGCAAAACGTCGTTCCTGTACCGGCTGCACGCCGACACCTTCAACCCCCACCTCACCGCCACCGTGGGTAGGTCTCCTCCAGCTCCTCTCCAAGCACCTGCTTGGATCACCACTGCACCACCCTTTCCTCCACCCCACAAGCTGCTGGTGCTCAGCACATGCCTGTTACAGCTCAGGCCAAGCGTGGGGTACAGCCTGTCCCCAGGGGCCAACTGCAGCCACCAACTTCCCACGCCTGGATGCTCATGGGCAGGAAATCCTCCTTGTTCTCCCTAGGGTACCAACGCCACTGGCCTCAGTGCTTCCTCTCTGCTCTGCCTTTCAGCTCTGTTCTCCTCTCTTCACCAACCTGAGATCAGAGACCTTCCCAAAATCCAGCCATTAAACATCTAAAACCCAGAGGTCCACTTGGGTCCAACCCCTGGAGCTGCAGCCTCAGACCACCCTGCACCATGTTCCTTCTCCAGCCATCCTCTGTCACAGGGAGTATCAAAATATCCCATTTTGTGTCTTCCAGGACTGGATTATCAGATCAAAAACCTCGTTGTGGATAACAAGCGCTTTGCTCTCCGCCTGTGGGACTCAGCTGGGCAGGAAAGGTGAGGTGCTGTGCTGCTTAAGGACACAACCTGGGCTTTTCTTTTTCCTGGTATTTAGTGGCAATGATTATTCTTGGCTTTGCTAAGCAAAGGTGGGGTTGCTCAAGGAGGGACTCTGTACAGTATGTGATCTGATAAAGCATAATAAAGGAAGTAATTAAGATAAAACTGGCACTCGGGCTGTTCCTACGGCCCCTGCCATCAGGACAGGAGCCAAGTCTGGGGTTTGCCTGTTGTGTAAACCTGCAGTCCCACCTTTCCTACTGGGATTTCACAGCACTCCTAGGGCAGAACCCCCTTAGGCCGTGCTGGTGACCATGTGAAATGCCCCCAGGTACCACAGCATGACCAAGCAGTTCTTCAGGAGGGCGGACGGGCTGGTGCTGATGTACGACCTCACCTCGGCGCGTTCCTTCTCCGCCGTGCGCTACTGGCTCAGCTGCATCCAGGTGGGGCCTTGGCACGGCTGCTGCCTCTGGGATGCACATCTGGGCCTGGCCAAGCCCTTTGGGAAGGGTATTCTGCGTTGTTTTGGTCATAAAATAATTTTTCTTGGAGGATCTCAGTGAGATACAGGCAACTGTCATGTTTTTGCAGTGTTTCCTGAGGTCATTTGTTGATAGCACTGTTAGGATAATGATCAACTGTTAAAAAATTACAAACCAGTGCAGAGGAAGGGAAAATGTTGAAAGTGATTTTGATGGAGCTTCTAGATGAAAAATAGTCCACTTTGAGTCCTGTCAGACACACTTGTGTCTTATTAAAAACTTCTTGTCAGACATTTCCAGTCGAGAACAAAGCCAGTGTCTCAAAATGCTGGAACAAAATAGGATCTTGCTTTGCTCAGTGCCTGTAAATCCCAGCCAGGGCATCTTCAGAGGGTTTCAGGAGTTGAAAACAAAGTGAATTCACTACAAGGGTAACTCATCCAGTGCTCTGTCCTGTTAATAGACCAGATGATTTAAGGGGAAAAAAAATTCTTTAATGCTGTTGCACTCATTTAAGAATATAAGGTTTTGTTGTCAGCCCAGATCCATGGGCAGATTTCATGGTGCTCCAGGATGTGTCTGGACAGGGGTTCAAGGAAGGTTCAGGGGTTCAGGGGTTCAAGGTTCTGAACTGGGGTTCAAGGAAGATTTGGCTGCTCTCCTGACCTTCCCCTCTTTAATGCCTCAGGAAGCAGCAGAGGATGGAGTTGCTATTCTGCTTCTTGGCAACAAAAGCGACTGTGCTGCCCAGAGACAGGTCCCTGCGAAGGAGGGGGAATGCCTGGCCAAGGTAGGTGGTGAAGCACGTCCACCCAAGTGAGGAAGGGACAGCTAAGGATGGACACCACCACTCTGGGGACCTGGAGGAAAGGAAAAACCCTTAGTTCACCCCTCGTGCATCAGTGGTCAGCAAAGTGCTCTCTGAACCCACCTCTCACACTTCCCTGCCTTGCTCTCCCTTTTGCCATTTTAATTTGGCCTCAGCACCACCCCAGTAAATCATTCTATGGAACTGGATTTGTAAATTAAAACATTTTCAGCTCTGCTTATCTTTGCTGTGAAGTGTCACATATCTTCCAGCATCATAAAAATAATAAACCCACCAAGCACTGTCCTGTTTTAAAGATACTGAGAGAATTAAAGTTTGATGAGTCTCTTCAATAAAATAAAATAATAACAAAAATTAGGTGAGAAGAATGAGAAGAATCTCACCTTTATCAACTTAATTTTAAAGCTTGTGGAATTTGGGCCAGTATCTGTCAGCTTTACAAAGGAAGATGAGGGGATAGATGCTTATTTTCCCAAACTCACTGTCAGGCACAAAAGAGTTGGGAACATCCAGTTAAGTCTCTGTGTTCACTGTCATAACCAGAGGGCATCACAAATTCTTCTGTCTGCAGTGTCAGCCTTTTCCTTGGGATTAAAAGTTGGTGTTGTAGTAACCAGAAAAACTGGATTTCACCCTCACATTCCAGTAAACAAGTTATTGAGTTGTTTCCTTGATTCCCTCCTGTTTCCCCTTGACTGTGACTGTCCTGTGGATATTTATTCCTACATTAAGCTATTCCAGTGCAAGAATATTCCATTTCTATTTGGGATCTGTGTCTTCCAGGAGCATCAGCTCATGTTTTATGAGTGCAGCGCTGCCTCGGGCCACAACGTCTTCGAGTCCATGGTCAGCTTCATCAGGTGAGGCATTGGATTTTTTTTAGCTCTCCTCAATTTAATGGGCTCTCTCCTTGCTTTTTAAATTCCAGATGCTGGGATGTCACTGTCACCAGAGATTCCCTGTGCTCAAACATCAGGGAAAACTCAGGGCAGAACGTGCTGGGATGAGCACTCATCACTGCTCTAAACGGTCTCCTGAACAATTAGCATTGCAAGGAGATGAATAAAACCCTTTTTGGGATGCTGCTGATTTCTCCCTGGGTTGACTGCAATCAATTCTGTCTGTGATTTGATTTAGTTTGGTGTTTTTAGCAGCATCCACAGTTCTCAGAGCTGGAAGGATCCTGACTCCTTTCAGCCGTGCTGAGCCTCCTTTACCAAGGCTCGTCAAGACAAATAGCACAGCAAAACAAAATATGGGGAAAATACAGAGTTAATTTGTTTCCTTTTCTCCCAGGTTGCTCAAAGTTCGTGAAGATGAATTTAAAAATAAGACAGCAGAGGTACCAATGGCACCCCAGAAGAAAAAGGGCTGCTGCTGGTGATGGACACACACTGATGTGAAACTGCAGTGACAGCCAGAAAGGCACAAAAACAACCCTTGGACACCTCCTCTGCTCCCCTTGTCTTCCTTGCCTCATCTTCCTTGGATGCTGAGGGCAAAAGGTGCTGTGGGGGAGCTCCTGCAATTCCTCCAGAGCACACCAGCCCTTCAAAATACTTTTTGGGAAACTTGAAAAACTTTTGGGAACTTTGGAAAAACCACTTCGTTTTGGAAGCCAAGGACAGAGGTAGAAAAGGAACCCAGCGGGATCTGAGAGGCTGGGATGACACTGGAAGCAGCAGGGAGCAAAACCAAGCCTTGGAATAAAACAAATGAAAACCTGGAACTATTCAAGTGTATAAAACAAGGAGGTTTAGTGCTGTTGGTGCTCTGGGCTGTGGGGACTTTTGCTCTGGCTTTGCAATCTGATTGGATTTGATCAGGAACAATGAAATTTTCAATATATCCTAAATGCACTTAAACTCTCTCCAATTAGGCAAGGTAAAGCTAATTTCCCCCTTCCCTGGTTTACCCTGCCAGTGAGCAGTGATGGGTCTTGACAAAAAATACTGAATATTTTTCTCAAAATAAATTCAAAAGCCCCAAGAGCACACCCAGCATAATAAGAAGATAAATGCTCACGAGAGCTTTTATCATTGTGTTGGTCCCAGAGCAGATTTTTGGACGATTGCAGCAAATCTCAGGCTGGGCAGGGAAGAACAAGCTGCTGTATCCTGCCCTTCTGCTCTTTATGAACTTCTGAATTGGTTTTAAACCCAGCTTGAAAAATCTAAATAAGCACATGTCACAATTTCAAAGGTTGGGTTTTGTTTTTTCCTTTTTACAGCTTGAAAGAACTATATTTTTGCAGGGAAAAGAAAGACACACAGAGTAAATAAATAAGAATACCAGTGCTATATTTTAATATTTTTATATGTAAATTCCCAGCAGTTCAACAGGTTTATTTAAAGACTGTGCTTACGTGCAGATATTGGGGAAATAATTCTGCCTACCTGGATTTGGTTTTTGTTGCCATTATTATTTATGTGTACACAGTGCCAAAGCATAACAGTAGTCAGTTTCTGCTTTAGAAAATAAAGTGACAACAGGAGTTGGAATTCTAGTAACACTATGTATTTTTAAATATAAATATATATATTTTATATGTATATATCAGCTTCACCAGCCAGGGTACAACTTGGGAGTGACACAGGAATTTCTGAGTCTTCTAGGGATGATTTATTTCCCCTGCACACCCCAATTTATCACTCCAGTACCTCTGTACCATAAATCTCCATGCCCTGTGTCTCCCCTCAGCCTGCACCAAGCCACCTTCCTTTAGCCCTATCATTAAAACACTTTATTTTCTTAATGCAATATATTTATGCTCCCATTCCCTGTCCATCCCGCTTTACCATATTTCTCCATACAACACTTTTACTGATGGAGCAGCTCCTCAGGAAGGATTTATGTGGCTCAGCTCAGAGCTGGGCTTGGTATTTGGGATATCTGGAACAGCTTTTTCTTATTGTTTGGGAACATCTTTGCTATATTTTAAAATAATATAAATCCAAGGGTACTTTGCAAGTTTGATCCACAATAAGAGAAGCACCATTCCAGCCTGATCAACCCAACAAGGTTCTTTTTATTGGGTCTGTAACTTCCCCATGCAAAGCCACCCATCAGATCACATTTCCCTTTGCCTAAATATGCTGGTATTGCACATGGAAGATGCTGTTTGGCCGAGTGGCAGCAGGATTGTGCAGGAAAAGGTTTCATTTGTTTCCAAAATAAAGAGTTGAGGCCGTGGAGGCTGAATTTTCCCATTAGATGGCAGCAGCTGCAGCAATTCCTCCCCACTGCAGTCTTGCTGCTGCAGGGAAGGACCAGGGAGCTCGAACAGGGCCCAAGTGGGAGCTGAAAAACAAAAGGCTTCCCAGAACAACAGCAGGAAAGAAATATCTGTGTTATCCCCCTGGAAATCACCTCTAGAAAAAAGGATGGAGTTTGTGCCCAAAGCAGGAGTTGCTCCACTCCAAACCTCCCTGCCAAACTTGGAAATGAATTTTTCATTGCCAGGCTGGGAGAAACCCCAGGAAGGCAATAAATCACACTGGAAAACATGGGCAGCATGCATTTGAAAGCATCTTTCACCTTTAATAATTCACATCCCAGCAAACATTCCCACTCTGGGATCAAAGGCACCGCTCCTTTGCAAGCCATTAAACGCCTGCACAAGAATTTGGAGGAGGATCAAGGCCTGAGATATTAATAGCAAGAGGGAAATGCATATTTGTTTGGACCACAGGGTTATGGGGTTTTTTTTAATCAGGTTGTTTCCTTTTAAGCTGTTCGCAATTCCTCAAGGCGCTCCACAAGAATTAGAGGAGCTGCCTCAGCCAAGCCAGGGTTGGGAAGATCTCGGATAGCAGCCCAACTTTTACCACCATCCTGCTTGGATGACTCCACCTTGGAAGCAGAGAGCCCAAGCGAGCTTCTGACAAGCCAGAACAAATCTTCAACCACAGCTTTCAGTGCCCCAGCCCCAGGATTTGGGTCTTGCCCAGAAGTGTTTCCCAGAATTTCACCCCATTCCCCTTGAAAGGCAATAAAACTGGGATGAGGAGACAATCCTGCTCCCTGTGCTGGCATTGACAGGGCAGGAAATCCAGACCTGAGAAGAGGAAGTCCTTTTTCTCACAAAGTTTAATTCAGCTGCACAACTCAGAGCTGCAGGAAGTTGTTGAGGCTGAGAACTTAAACAAGGCTGAAACTTCAACAAGGTTGCTCTAAAGGGACCTGGTCTAGTGGAACAGGGGGAGTGGAATCAGAAGGTCTTTTAGGTCCTTCCAACCCAAACTATTCCAGAATTATGTGAAAACAGATTGGAGAGATACCAAGAAATAAAACCCATCATGTCCACAATGAAGAGCTGACTCTGAAAATATCTTTAAATGCAACTAAGGAGTGAAGCTCTTGCCTGAGAGTGGGGTGAAGCTGCTTTCTCTCCACCTCTCCATGACAGGAGTGGCTCCAGGGACCTCCCCTTGCTCCATCTCCAGCCCTTTACTCCTGGAAGCCTTTCCTACAATTTTTAGGACTTCCCCACATTTTTTTAGGGGGTGTTAACTGTGTGCTCAGTGCTTGTCACCTGAGCTGTGGGAATGGGCATCCGTGTCCCCCACGGAGCTGGGGGTAAGTGGGGTTCAAGGGGGCACTGGGTGGGTCCCCCTGGGGAGGCTGGAGCGTCTAGGGGGCTGTGGGTGGGTGCTAAGGTGGTGCTTGGGGGTAGAGAGAGGTGTTACAGGTGCTGTGGGGTCTGGCTATGAAAGGTTTTGGGGATTCTGGGGGGTCTCAGGTGTGCTGTGGGCTCAGGCAGGTGCTGGGGGTGCCCATGGGTGTGTGTAGGGTGTCTTAAGGTGCCAGTGGAGGTCTGGGGGCTCAGGTGGCACTGGGGGG
>VZRZ01008884.1:57878-74886 GCA_013398175.1 Climacteris rufus | reverse complement strand
GGGGAGTGCAGGCAGGAGTGGGGAGTGCAGGCAGGGGCAGGGAGTGCAGGCAGGGCTGTTCCTGTCATGGGCTTTAACCCATCCGTGCAGCACCACTGCCTCCCTTCCCCTCGCTCCCCGTTCTCTCACTGAGTTTCTCCACCTCTCGCAGTCCGACCGTGCCCGATGCCTCCGGAGGTCGCCCATGGAAATCACAACGGCCAGGGCCAAGCATTTTTTACCGCTGGCATGTCTGTGACCTACACCTGCAGTGCTGGCTATTACCTGGTTGGAAACGCCGCTGTGTTTTGCAGAGCATCAGGGAACTGGAGCCAGCCCCACCCTCGCTGCGAAGGTGAGTCTGGGCCCTGTCCCTTCAGCTCTGAGCGTGGCTTTGGGCACAGGGGACACCCTCACCAGTGCAAACAGATCCTCCAGGAGGGCTGATCCCCTGTCAAGTGTTGCATGGCATCAGTTAATGTGAAGCCCTGCTATGGTGAAGGTGGTGCTGGGCAGGTTTGTGTGCACATCACGCTGATTTTGCTGCTGCAATATTGACAGTCTGGGGGTTTTTCTTCTCTTTTCCCCCAACTCCTTCTGCACACCCTCCTTTCCAGTGACTGTCTGCATAAATCCAGTTGTAGCCAACGGGAGGCAAGTGGATGGCCACGGAGTTCTCTCTGCTCCTGGACAGACGGTGACATTTCGGTGCCACCACGGTTACAGCCTGCAGGGCAGTGCCACCGTGTCCTGCCAGGAGGATGGCAGCTGGGAGCCCCCTGTTCCTGTCTGTGACAGAGCTCTGCGTTACCAGGACTCCCTAAACAGGTCTCCAGGTACATCATGGCACACCTGCCTCGGGGTGCACTGCTACTTTATGTCCCCTCACCCTGTTTAAAATATGTTGTTAGACCCTGTGAGTGGAAGATTTAAGTCTACCCTGGGAAAAAGAACCCAATCCTCTGCAGTCCTTTGGAAAAATGCGTTTATTAATGGTTATATTAATCAAAATAAACATTTTTGCAAGGCGAATCAAACCCCTTTCCTCCTGACAGTGCTCTTTGTGTGCTTGCCCCCAACATCCCTGTCCTGCCTGCTTCTCATGTCTCTTTTCTCTCTCAATAGGTGATTGTGGTGCTCCCACAACGTTACGGTTTGCTGAGCTCAATGAGGAGCACACAAATGCCATTGATTTTTCTGTTGGGAAGACTGTGCAATACACTTGCCGACCTGGATATGCTAAACTCCCAGGAGTGCCAGCTACTATTACATGCCTTGAGAGCGGAGTGTGGTCAGAAGCACTAGAGTTCTGTAAAAGTGAATAGCTCCTTGATTTGGTGTCATTGTACCAGAAGGAATAGGTCCTAGGTTCTGTCCATGCTGCAAAAACCTTGGTGTTATGCTGAATATGTGACTAGTAAAGCCATGTAACTCCTAGCTACTGGAAACCCGTGTTGGGGGAACTGGGAATGTGGGCAAATGGCTGGAGTAAGAGTTGTGTCTGCTGTACCACGGTGTAGAGAGACAGGAGCCTAAAATAAGGATATTTCCTCCCCCAGGGAAACAGTGCAGTCACCCTGGTGAACCTGTGAACGGGAAAATTATATCCCTGACAGATCTTCTGTTTGAGTCAACAGTGGTCTATGGCTGTGAAGAAGGGTAAGTCGTGGTTTAGAGATGAATTAGGTAAGTCTGCCCTTTTTTCCCCTCCTGCTCATTCACTCCCAACAAATGGACTCTGTACAGACGCCACTCTTCAGGGTTCTGTGCCTCTGGAGCACAGAAGGTGCTCCCTGTGGTGCCAGTACATATAAATGCTGTGAAATGGGCGAGGCAGAGCAAGCAAGGACCTTCCCCTGCAGTGGCACAGCTCTGCTGTCAGCAGGGCTGCTCCCACACCGGGTGGTGGGGAGGAGGCAGTGAGTCCCAGTGGAAGGGCTTGGGATGAATGTCCAATCCTTTTGGCCCCAGGCACAGGCTGATCGGGCAGCCCAGCAGACGCTGTGAGGTTTCTGGGGGCCGCGTTGCGTGGAGCGGCGACATTCCCGTCTGTCAGCGTAAGTAGCTCACGGCTCCAGGGGTTTGCACAGATCTGGGAAATATTTTCCGGCAGAAACTGCCACATCTTTCCCATCAGAGCTTTCACAGGCAATTTCTCTGCTCTGTGGGCAATGAAAATTATCAGAAGGTTTGGAAGTCATAAGACAGCAGACTGGGAAAAGGTACAAGATCCCAAAGCTTAATGGATTACGGGAAGCAACAGCCCAGCTGGAGCTTTTCCAGCAGTACTTGAGCATCCTGCTGCTGACTGACATCAGCCAGAGAGGAAGGGAAAAGATGTTCAGCTTAGGGGTTGTTTTGACACATCCAGAGAGACCAAGGGTCAGTCCTAAGGGGAGTCAGAGCATTGTGCCAGGGCCAGCAGTGGGATCCCCAAATCCCAGACCGTGGGACTGCTCCTCCTCTCCAAGCAGGGATAACTGGTGTGTGCCCAGGAGCTGCTGTGCTGCTCCTCAGCAGTTCCACCTGGGTGTTTCTCTGCTCATTAAGCAGTGTTGCTAATTAGGTGACAGCTTCGTATGAACAAAGGAACACTTGCTGGTACCTTCTGGGGTTTTAAAGCATTTCCAGATTCTCCAGGTACGTGTGAACCACAGGTGACACACAGACGGTGCCTGTTGCATGTCTCGGCACTGCATGCAGAAAATCAGGATTTTACACAAATGATTAAAAACCAGTATTTGCTTTCTTATTCCTTAAACAGCAGAAAATATAAAGCATGTAGGTGTTTCCTCCACAGAGATTTCATTACTGCTCTGCTTTCTATCTGTCAGGGGGGTGGGTGCCAACAAGGTCTCACCTGGGAGGTCACTTCATTGCATCTCTAGAAGTGTTTGTGCCCCGCAGAGTGAGGGATTTCTGGAGCTTTGGTGCTGCTGTTGGATTTAGGAGCCTTGTTCTGCACCTCTGCAGGCATCCCCTGTGAGCCACCCCCGGACATTCCCAACGGGAAGCACACGGGCAGGCTGCTGAACGAGTTCCTCTACGGCACATCTGTCACCTACAGCTGCAACCCCGGCTTCCCCCTGCACGGAGAGCGCTCCATCCACTGCACCACCCGCGACGGGAAGAACGGGGTGTGGAGCGAGCCCCTGCCCACGTGTGGAGGTGGGCTGGCTGTGGGAGCAGGGCTGGATGTCGAAGCAGGGCTGGCTGTGGGAGCAAGGGGTGTGTGCCATCCTTCCAGCACTGCTGTTCCAGGCTGGGAAACTCCAGCCAGCTGGAATTCTTGCCCCAGGATTTTCAAGGGCTGAGGAGCAGCAGAGTTGGGAGGCTGGAGGGTCACCCTGCTGTCCAGTATCCCCCTCTCCCTTCCCCTTGGGTCTCTCCAGAGCTGTTTGCTATTGCTGGATGCAGGCAGGACATAATCTATAGGAAGATTATTTTCAGGCTTGTGTCTTAAAAGGGATTGCAGCCCTCAGTGGCTTCACAGCCACACAGCTCTGCCCGAGGGCCTGTTCTGAGCACCTGCACTTCTTTTTTTCAGAGGCGAATTGTCCCGTCCCACGGATCCAGAATGGGAGGATCGTGGCTGCCAAGTCTGCCTACGCACACAGGGACACTGTGACCTTTGAGTGTGACCCAGGCTATGCCATACGTGGCCACAGAGAGGTTCAGTGCCAACCAAACAACACCTGGGAGCCACCTGTGCCGGTCTGCGAGCAGGGCAAGTGTCCAACAGCGCCTTAACCTTCCCCTGCTCGCCCAAATCCGCCTTTCCTTGGCTCCTGTAACCCCTGGGCTGGTTTTCTCTCCTGGTAGCTGGCTGCAGAGCACCTGCCAGGCTGGGGCTTGCTGAGCTGAAGGAGCCCTACAGGAACCAGACCGTGTTTCCCGAGGGGAGCAGGGTGGAATTCGTGTGCCAGCCTGGGTACACCCAGCTCCTGGGGATGTCACCAACCATCACCTGCCTCAGGAACCAAACGTGGTCTGAACCCCTGGAGTTCTGTAAAAGTAGGTCCTACATGTGCTGAAAATCTGAAGTGTCAGGCTGGGCTGGTTTTCCATGTTTTTCCAACTTTCTGGTTTCTTTGCCTGCTCTCTGTGTCGACATCCCTGGCTGGGGTGTGAGAAGCAGCTGAGGGCTAACAGAGGCTGGCATTCCCTTCCAGGAAAGCAGTGTCCCAGCCCAGAGAACCCAGAGAATGGCAGAGCTGTTGTCCTGATAGACCTGCTCTTCGAGTCCAAAATCAATTATACTTGTGACAAAGGGTGAGTCTTGCCCCAGTTGACTTCAGCTGCCAGGTGAGAGTCAAGTGGATTTTCAGCCTTACACAACTTAGCCTTTCCCAAGTCAGAAGTCTTGGCTGCCACTTACAAGGCTTGTAAAGAAATCTCAAGCCTCTCATTGCTAAATTAATAAATCCTTCTGTGTGGTCCAGGTACAAGTTGGTTGGAGGCTCCCAGAGAACTTGTGAGGTCTCTGGCACACGCGTCTCGTGGAGTGGAGATCCTCCTGTCTGCCAGAGTGAGTAGGCCACAACAACAGGTCCTTGGAGATGGTTTGCAAGATAAAGTGAAACTTCTGTCAAGCCACAGGTTTTATTGCAAAAGATTTCTCAAGCCACTGAATGTGTAAAATATTTCCTTTTTCATTTCCTTTTGTTTTGGATGCTTCTGCAAATGTTTTCAAAGGTTTTTTATTTATTATGGTCCAAACTGGGAAGAAACATGAATATTTTAAATCTCCTGTTACTGGGTAAGTATTTCTCACTGGGCATGTGCAGGAATGGTGTGGCCAGTCTGGGTGTGTGTGTCACCAATGGTTATGGAATGGGAGGTAAGAATTGTCCCACCACCTCCACACAGGGGCAGCAAGGAAATGACTCACAGGAGGGCACAGATTTTCCTTCCTACGTGTGATTTTTTCCATGCAAAGTTTGTTCCTGGATAATCTGGGCTGTTGTATCACTGCTGAGACGGTTTCCTCTCCATCAGCTCCCTCCCTGGGAAGGGTGTGTGCCCTGCAGCCCCCAGGCAGTGCTGAGTGCCCTTGTACCTCCCTGCAGGGATCGTCTGTGCTGCTCCCCCGGCCACCCCCCACGGGACACACAGCGGGGGCTCCAGGGACACCTTCTCCTACGCAGATGTGGTCACCTACAGCTGCGAGCCCGGGCACTCTCTGGCTGGGCACCCCTCCATCTCCTGCACCTCAGCAGATGGGCAGCGGGGCACGTGGAGCGGGCCAGCACCGCGGTGCCAAGGTAGGGCTCTGTGCCCGTCCAGCGAGCTCTGGCTGCCACTGGCAGAGGGAACGGCCTTGGCTGTGGTGGGCACTGCACCCACTGATGGGGTACCAGCTCACACGGCTGGCGTTCACCCACAGGAGTTCATGGAGGTGTCTGCTCCTTTGCTTTAGAAGGTTGGGTGTCTCCTCCTTTGCTTTAGAAGGTTGGGTGTCTCCTCCTTTGCTCTAGAAGGTTGGGTTCTCAGTGTTTTTCTTGCCCTGCCCTGTTCCTCACGGCCTGTCCTTGCCCTCGGCAGCGGTGCGGTGCCCTGCCCCTCCGAGCATTGCCAATGGGCAGCACAGTGGCAGCCCTGGGGCCGGGCACTCCCCGGGCTCGGCCGTGCTGTACAGCTGCCTGGAGGGGTACACGCTGCGCGGGAACGCCTCCGTCCACTGCACGGCCAGGGGCACCTGGAGCCGGCCCCAGCCCCGCTGCGAAGGTGCGTTGTGTTGGCCTCTTCTGCCCTTCCTTCCCTCCTGCTCGTGCTCTGATGGCTGCAGACCAAACCCTGGGGAGAGGCAGAGACCAAGGGTCCCACAGGCAGGAGTGGCGCAATGGTGGCAATAAAAACACGGCAATGCAGCTTGGTTTGTCGTGAGCAGAGAGCGAGCGAGCCCCCCCTTTATTGTCCTATTCCCACTTTATATATCAGGAACCCAGGTAGATTATTTGCTAAAATCCAACCACCCCCCAGTAGGGTTGGCTGGGCTCTACACTGCCCCATTCAAAACATATCCTACCCGGACTCACAACAACAGGTGCTTGTCTCATTGTTTTTCATACCTTCCATAAAAAGGAAGGACATATCCACAAGCAGCCCCAGGCACAGCTCCGGGCTGCTACACAGGAGGAGCCCCATGTGCCTCTGTGGGTTGCCCTTTCTGTTCTCACTGAGTGCAAACGCTCAGGAACAGCTGGATGATGATATTTTGTGTGAGAATAAGAGCCAGTGATGCTGACATGCCCACGACAGTGATGGCAAGGCTCAGCAGCAGGTCCTGTCCCTGCTCAGTGTCCCTCCACACCCAGGACGGGTTTCACATCCCCAGCTCTTCACTTCCTTGTGCTCTTCACTTCCAGCAATTGGCTGCACCAGGCCAGAGATCCAGAATGGAAAAACCATTGGGTTGGACACCACCTACAGAATCATGGACATCGCTGTCTTTGAATGCAATCTTGGTTATGCCCTGAAGGGCTCTCAGGAGTCTCAGTGCCAGTTTGGGGGCAAGTGGGACCCTCCTGTCCCCATCTGTGAGAAGCGTAAGTGCAACTGAGGTGCAGGGTGGCAGCTGATTTCCTCTGAACCACTGTGTGACAGTGAAACACCTCACATGGGAGGTAAAGGGGCTGCTCTCAAGGGCTGGAAAGGAAAATCATGCACATATCTGTCCTCTCATCTTCATAATGTCCATTCAAGGCCTGGAACTGGCTTTCCCAGGAAGTGTGTGGGTTATCTGACACCATTCCAGGAGGGATTAAAAGATATGTGGATGTGGCAGTTGGGGACATGGGTTACTGGTGGGCTTGGCAGTGCTGAGGGAACTGTTGGCCTCAGTGATTTTAAACCTCTTCCAACCTAAATGACTCTGTAATTCGGACCCTGGTTAAATGTAGGGCTTTCAGCTCTAAATGAATCCACAAAATCCCACAAGCCAGGCTGGTGTCTGATATCATTCACAGCCACAGAAAGACCAGAGCAAGCTGTAAGGGCCACAAGATGGAAACAAACCGCTGTAGGTGCCTAAATAGTGAGAAATTATCTTTTTTTTGTGTCAAAAAACATGAAAGCTGGAAGGTAAGTGAGGGTAGGATGGAAATACCATTCAGTGACAGCCCTCATAGCTGTTGGGCAAAAGTTAATGGGAAAGAATCAAGTTAAAAGGCTGCCTTACCCTACAGGGGGGCTTGTGGTACCAGCTCTTGGCTAGCTCGGACTGTTCCTCTCCTGTAGTGCTGCCGTGTCCTCCCCCTCCAAATATCAGAAATGGCCAGCAGGACAGCAAGGGTGTGAAGGAGTTCTTCCCTGGAATGTCAGTGAAGTACTACTGCGACCCAGGCTACGTCCTCACTGGGGAAACCACAGTCTCCTGTTTGAGCTCTGGATCCTGGAGCATCCCTCACCCCCGCTGTGAAGGTGAGCTGTCCGTGTTGTCACCCACCGTGCTCACACGGCCTCCCCTGGACTGTGACCTGGCCAAACCAAAGGGGGAACGCTCGGCTCTGCCAGCCCCTTCCCCAGCCCCTGCTGTGCTGCTTTTCCCTCCCAGTGCTCACCTGCAGCAGCCCCAGCATCGGGCACGGAGAGGTGGCCGAGGGCCGGAGCGCTGTGTACCACCCTGGGGCCAACGTCACCTTCCAGTGCCAGCCGGGCCACGTCCTGCGGGGCAGCCCTGGGGCCGAGTGCCAGCCCGACGGCCGCTGGCTGCCTGCGCTGCCCACCTGTGAGCCAGGTGAGCCAGGGGGATGCTCCAGGCTTTGGCTCCTCTGCTGGGTGAAACCCCTAAAACTCTGCTCTCTGCTCTGCCCCGCAGTGCTGCTGTGCCCTCCGCCTCCCGTCATCGCCCACGCCCTGCCCAGCACAGAGCCGGGGGCAAACTTCACCAGTGGCACCTCCGTGAGCTACAGCTGCCAGCCCGGCTTCTCCCTGCTGGGGAACTCCTCCGTCCTGTGCACGGCCTGGGGCAACTGGAGCCTTCCCTATCCACGCTGTGCAGGTGGGGCTGCCTGCTGCCACGGCGGGATGGGCTTCATCCTGTGCCAGGCTGAGCATCCATTCCCTGCCAGGCTGAGCATCCATCCCAAGCCAGGCTCAGCATCCATCCCGAGCCAGGCTCAGCATCCATTCCCTGCCAGGCTGAGCATCCATCCCGAGCCAGGCTCAGCTTCCATCCTGTGCTGGGCTGGGCATCCATGCTGTGCCAGGCTCAGCATCCATCCCATGCCAGGCTCAGCTTCCATCCTGTGCTGGGCTGAGCATCCATCCCCTGCCAGGCTGGGCATCCATTCCCTACCAGGCTCAGCATCCATTCCCTGCCAGGCTGAGCATCCATCCTGAGCCAGGCTCAGCATCCATCTCCTGCCAGGCTGGGCATCCATCCTGTGCCAGGCTGATCCTGGATCAGGCAAACCTGCCAACCTGCAGGATTGCATTGTGTGGGGGAACCACATGTCCAGTGACTCCCAGGACATGGAGCAGCTGTGTTCACTTTGGTGGCATTGCTAAAATTTCCCGAAAGGACACAGGCTTGGCTGTTCTAAATATTGAAAGGAAAGAGTTCTGTACTCTACTGCCCAAAGATGTGTGAAGGCACCACACTGGCCAAACAACTTTTTCAGTCATTGCTGTAGTTTGGGGATTGTTTTAAGAGCATATAAATTAGGTGCCTGTGTCCTTACATGCTGAGTGTTATCTTAGGTAGACAAATGTCAGAATACATTTATACAGAAGATATATTAATAACTTGGGGCTTAACAGTGCCTACCAATGTACCTGTTTGTCTTTAGCTGCATTTCGCAGCCAAGGACATATTCCTCATGCCCATATTGTTTCTTGGCAGCTGGTTGTGACACACCAACACTGTTGTTATTTGCTGAGCTAAGCGAGGAATATCAAAATCAGACTGAGTTTCCTGTCGGGAAGACTGTGAACTACACTTGTCGGCCTGGATACGTGCAACAGCCACAAATATCACCAACTATCACATGCCTTGAAAATCAAACGTGGTCTGAAGCCCAGGAGTTTTGCAAATGTATGTTTTGCAGATACTTCTATTACTTGTTTTAATTGCTGTGTGATGAAGCCTTGTAATTTCTCATTTACTGCACCCTCCTCTGGAGGGTTTGGGCAGACTCCCAGCAATGGTGATCCTTTTCCTAAGACATTCAGTTAAAGAACCTTAAAATGAGCTCATCTCAACTCACTCCCTGCCATGAGCAGGGACACCTTCCACCATCCCAGGGCACCCCAAGCCCCATCCAGCCTGGCCTTGGGCACTCCCAGGGACGGGGCAGCCACAGCTTCTCTGGGCACCCTGTGCCAGGGCCTCCCCACCCTCACAGGGAAGGATTTCTCCCCATTGTCCCACTTGACCCTGCTCTCTGTCAGTTTGAAGCCATTCCCCCTTGTCCTGTCAATCCAGGCCCTTGTCCCAAGTCCTCTCCTGGAGTCACTGGAAAAGGCTCTAAGGTTTCCCTGGAACCTTCTCTTCTTCAGGCTGAACAGCCCCAGCTCTCCCAGCCTGTCTTCATAGGAGAACTGCTCCAGCCCTCTGAGCATCCTCTCCTTGTCCTCTTCTCACTTTTGTTTTGTCCTCTCTCTTTAGTGCTGCAATGTCCTCCACCTCCAAATATTGACAGAGGAAAGCACAGTGGCCAGGGCTTGGAGGTTTTCACCGCTGGGATGGTTGTTAACTACAGCTGTGACCCTGGCTACAGCCTCCTGGGAGAGGCATCCATCCACTGCACCCACTCTGGCAACTGGAGCCTCCCTCTCCCTCAGTGTGCAGGTACACCGGGCTCTAGGCTGGGAATTATGGATAGCCCACGAGTTTCTGTAGGACTCATCCTTACCCTTCCCAAAATTCTGAATCCTTCACCCTCCCCTTTGTTAACCATTTTACTTGTACTTTTATCGACACATAACAAATTTGTTGTCGACATCCCTGTTTCTCTTTCTTGACAGGTGGCTGTGGTGCAGCTCCAAACCTCAGCTTTGCTGAGCTAACTAAGGAACACAGGAATCAGAAGGAATTTGCTGTTGGGGACACCGTGCGCTACAGCTGCCGGCCGGGACACTCGAGACGCCCCGGAGTGCCCCCAACTCTGACTTGCCTCCAAAACCACACGTGGTCTGAAGCCCTAGAGTTCTGTAAAAGTGAATAGCTCCATCAGTTTGGTGTTGGTTGTTGGAAATTGTCTGTTTTGTGGGTTTCTTATTCTTGAAAAAAAGCTTCGTACATGGCTTCACTAGTCACATGGTTTGGGCCGCTTTGTGCCTTTGAGAAATGACATTTTTATTGGTGTCAGAATGTGGACAGAACCTTAAGATACCTTCTCATAGTGTGTTACACAACTGCAAGAGAGGAGTTTAAAGTCAAGCCTTGTTCTTTCCCAGGGAAGCAATGTAAATACCCAGAAACGCCCAAGAATGGCAGAGTTGTTGTTCTGACAGATCTCCTTTTTGGGTCAACTGCGAGCCACACGTGTAATGAAGGGTGAGTTCCATCTGCCTTGGGAGCTTGGTGTCTGAGCTTGGTGTTGGGCAACTTCCAGTCCCCTCCTCTGTGCAGCCATTCTCCCACAGCAGGCCAGAACTGGAATTTTGGTTCCAATTTCACCATAGCTGCTTGCTCTGGAAAGGGAGAAGGGTTTCATTTTTCCCTTCCTGTGATCAACAGATGAATTTGCAAACTTCAGTTTCAGTTTCCCTTCTCAGATGGCCATGAGCAGGAGCTGGGAGTGGGAGCGAGGCCGTGCTGTGGGAGGCTCCAGCCCTTTGGACACCACTTGGCTCCAAGTCCTGATTTGGCACCTGACCAATCTCACCCAGACTTTTTTGGGATCGCTGTTCCTCTTGGATGTAGGAAGGAGGAACTTGGAGTCCTTCATTCCCCTGTGTCAAACCAACAGAGACACCTTGGGGACCAGCTGGAATCAGGAGGCTGCAGAAAGAAACCTCTGGGCAGTGTCAGAATGGGAGTGCAAAATCCAAGCTGAAGGACTTGGAATGAGCTGACATTTCTCTCTGTCTGTAATTCCAGGTACAGGCTGGTTGGACAGTCCCACAGGAGGTGTGAGGTTTTGGGACGAGATGTTGTGTGGAGTGGTCTTCCTCCCATCTGCCAGAGTAAGTAGGTCACCACTAGATCAGGGCCAGACCTGGAAAATTAACTCCTTAAAATTCAAAAGTGGCATTTCCTTAAATAAATAGAATTACAGGAATAAGACTTCTAAAGCACAATATTCCTTTGGGATTGATTTTTTTTATGCTTACATGCTTGGTTTCTTCTTAAAATCTTCCAGATGCAAGCTTTTGATCTGTCATAATAATGGAGATTGAAGAGTTGTGAGATGCCTGCAGGGATTTGTCCCTTTTGTTTCCCAAACATAAATAAGAAATTAAGGAAGAAATGTGTTTTGCAGTAGAAGAGTGGGGATATTGAGTAAGATTGAAGTGGACTCTTCCAAATGTCATACTGTTATCCAAACCACAAGGATGTTTTGCAGGGGTTGATCACTACAATCAGTCTTTCCTTCAGGTGGAATTACTTTGGAAAGTATGAGTTTGGGGTAGTAAAGCAGTCATACAAATGGCAGTGCTGACAGATTTCTACCCCATTTCATATATTGATTAGAATGTATTTGCGCTATTCTGTTTATAGGCACAAATCTATGTTTATATATATAATACTGTGGTAACCTGAAGGTGCTTAAATCAACTAAAACCCCTCAGTTCTTGAAATGAATCTTTTCTGAGTCTCTAAGTGCTGCCTGTGAAACTCCTCCGAGCACTGAGAACAGATTTTGTACACGTGTTAATGAGAGCACACATATGGTTTTATGTCCACAAACCCGAATTTCTCTTGCAGAGGTGGCGTGCCCGGCCCCACGGCTCCAGAACGGGAGGGTGGCTGTGCCCAAGCCCCGCTACACCTACAGAGACTCTGTCACCTTCAGGTGCCACCGGGGCTTCACCCTGCGGGGCCACCACACGTCCCAGTGCCAAGGTGACAGCACGTGGCACCCACCTGTACCTGTCTGCGAGCAAGGTGAGTCTCAGCCTGGCCTTGGCAGGATTGCACATCCCTCCTGATTTCTCCTGCCCGCTTCCCAAAGCTAAAGCTGGCTTTATTTTTCCTGTTGCTCCAACTATTTTAAGGAGAATCCAGAATTTTTTCATTTTATTTATGCCTCTCTTCACACACAGGAGGTGAGCCAGGGTTTGGGTAATGCTGTAAGTATTGGCATGATCTGCACTTTCTCACACTGCTCGTTGCAATCCATAATCCACATTCTCTGTAGCTTCAGGACAATGACTATCAGAGAGGAGTTAATTCTTTTCTGGAAATGTAAAGGTAGAATGATGGGAAATGAAGGTAAATTTGTGCATTTTATTTGCTCAACCACATTTTTAAACTCTTAATGCTGCATCTAGATGGAGAGGCAGAACGTTATCATCATCCTGATACCACAACAAAGACAGGTAGGTCTCTCATCTTAAAGGAGGCAAGATTTACTAAGCACTAATTCCTCCTCCCAACCTGTCCTGCTTTTTAGAGGGAACTTTGGAGAGGATTGGGTGGGTTTGGCTCTGTATGTTGGGGTCAGTGCTGTGGGAATGAGCGTTCAGCCTTCCCCAGCTGCTCAAAAGTTTTCCCTCTTGCTTCTCTGAGCTCTGTTTTGATCTGCACATCTCTGTTTTCAGTGCTGCACTGCTCCAAGCCTGCAGAGATCACCCACGGGTCTTTCAGAGGCCCAGCAAAAGCAGTTTTTACTCCTGGAACATCTGTAAACTACATCTGTGAGCCTGGCTTCTCTCTCCTTGGGACAGCATCCATTTACTGCACAGCATCTGGAGCCTGGAGCCATCCTCCTCCCGTCTGCCAAGGTGTGTTTTGGTTGCAGAGAGCTAAGAAAAAAGCACATTTAACAACTCTTGCCATAGGGGAAGGTTTGTAGGAGGTCTAAATCTGAGTACAGAATGTGTGATAAGACCAAGCTCAAGTTTATAGCCTTTCCAAAGCCTGGTGGAGTTACAGGGCTCCAGGTTGTTTAGTCCAGGGGAAGGAATTCAAAGGGAACAACCAAGGTTGCCAAGGTATGGGGCTTTAGCCACTCTCTGGCAATCCTTCAGCATCCTGTTGTTTGTCTCTCCCTGACTTTCCAGCTGGGAAGTGTCTTCATCCTCCAAACATCCCCAATGGGAAGCTCAAAGGCAACACCTCTGACACTTTTTCCTATGGAGCCTCTGTATCCTACAGCTGCAATCCTGGTTATTCACTCGTGGGGAATGCTTTCATCAACTGCACAGGGTCAGGAACCTGGAGCCAGCCCCTCCCTCAGTGCAAAGGTGGGTTTGTGTTTCCTTTGCTCCTGGGGTTTGGAATGATGTGGGACTGACACACTCACCCACTACTGCAGCCATAAAGAAAGGAACTCTCCTGTGGAATAAGAATTAATTCCTAGCTACATTCAAAAGGAATTCACGAACAATGTCCTACATAAATCACAGCTGTGTTTCTCATAGTTTATGTTCCTGCTAATTAAATGTCCTCTTTTTATTCCTTCTGATTTCAGAGATCAGATGTGAATTCCCGGATGTCCAAGGTGTTAAAAAAGCCATTAAAGGAAGCACTTATCGCTCTGGGACTAACATCACTCTGGAATGTGATGATGGGTACATGTTGGAAGGCACCAGTCACACTCAGTGCCAAGAGGATTTCAGCTGGGACCCTCCTGTGCCAGCCTGTAAATTGAGTGAGTGGAATGGGAATGAAGCAAAGACCAAACAGAAACACACAAATGCATTGTAAACATGCAAATCCTTCTGTATTTAAAAAAAAGTGTGGAAGGGTGTGGGTTTAAGAAATCTGGTGTTGTGGACCTTAGCAGTGAGACACCAGCACAGGGTGCCCAGGGAAGCTGTGGCTGCCCCATCCCTGGACGTGTCCAAGGCCAGGTTGGACGGGGCTTGCAGCACCTGGGACAGTGGAAGGTGTCCCTGCCTATTTCAGGGGGTGGAATGAGATGGGCTTGAAGGTCCCTTCAACCCAAACCATTCCATGATTCTAAAAGGTTTATTGGTAAAGCAATTAGCAACAGTTAAAACCCAGTGCATTTTGGTAGAACAGTTTGCTGATTTTTCTTTTTTTCCTTCCCTCCAGTGTCCCCCAAGTCTGGGTCAGTAGGCCTAGGTAAGCAGCTTACAAACACTTTCGCAGCCAGGTCAGAGGCCTCACGGCACAGCCTCCCTCTGCTGCCCTGGCAGGCACAGCTTGTGCTGTGTGTGCTCCACAACACACAGCCAGAAAAACTCTTCTCCCCCAGGAGTGGCAGCCGCAGGACTTCTGCTGCTGCTGGGGGCAGGCGTTGTCTGGAAAATCATTTCCAAGCAGAAGGAAGGGTAAGGCAGCTCCTGGCTCTTTGTTCATGTCCTTTGTGGCCAAGGCCCTGGCGTTACACACTTGATAAACCTGAAATATTTGCCTCAATGTGCCCGGGCCTTGTAATTTTGTCATTTTCAGCTCAGGCTTGCAAATGATACAACTTAGAATCCTGGTGTGGTTATGTCATTTTATTTCAAGCCTCTCTTCCTTAAAGGAAACCAACCTGAGTGTTCTTTTACAAAGCAATGGAGTCATTGTTTTCTTCTTTTCCACGTAGCTATTATCGTACATATGAAAACTATAATTACAGAACCCCCCTGAACCCAGCACCTGAACAGAAAGGCTCATGTCTGCCATAGAAGGTATGGATTTATATTCCTCAACACAAAATAGCAGTTATAGCTGCAATAACTGTGTTGTCATTTGTTTATATTGCTGACTACATTGTCTGCTTGAATGACTGTTTTTCTAATATAACCATTCAAGTAGAAAACCCTTTCCCCTTCATCTTCTGGTGTTTTCTTTTGCTGAATAAGAGACTGCTTAAACATACTGGGGTATTAAAACATCCTGTGTTTCTTTCTGACACCACCCTCAATGTGTGTTTTTCCTCTTCCATAATCTGAACGGTGTTCATATGTCAGACTTCCAGATCAGTCCTTGCTCCTGACATAAAGCTGCTTTTAATTTGTGTGGATTATGGGGGAACTTGCTCTCTGAAAAACTGCCTTTGCAGTAGTAGGGTCAGAAGAGGACACTGAACTGGGTCCTTGGGGTTTTTTTATTGCTCTCACAGTTACTATAATGGTATTTTTACTTACAGGACAATCTATTGTAGCCAACAGTGAATTGTCACTGTTAGCAGCGCTTTGACTATGAAGTGACATATGTAAACAATAGCTCTTTTGGATTATTTGGGGTGATTTCTGGGAAACAAAGCATTTCCCAGAAATTCCCTCCTCCCTCCCCTAGTGGCGATGGAACCTCTACACATCAGTCTGAAAACAGGAAAGCTCTAATTTTAACACCAGGAATCATCTTTTTCCCAGGCTGGGCATCTGTGCTGCTGCTAACCAGGCCCTGGGCTCCTTCCCTGCAGCGAGGAAGTGCTGCTCACGTTGAGACTGGAATTCTGTGGCAAAAAAAGACACTTTTCTGTAAATCTTTAATGCTCCTTCTGCTCCCGTGAGTTACTGTATGGATCTAAGGAGGCTCAGACTGCACACAGTGCGGATGCTGCCTCGCAGGAATTCTGTGCACTGCTTCTGATGAAGAGTATTTCCTTTATCCCCAAAATCTGGAGTGGATAACCCTGAGCTTTGGCAGGCAGAAACAATGTGTAATGCACTGACCATAGCCCCCATTCCCTGTCTCCCACCAAAACATTCCTGTGCAGGCATGGGAGTCACAACCTGCTAATTAATGTCTTAATAACAGTATTTACACCTGGATTTCCTTCCAGCAGCGCTTATGTGCAGTGTTCCTCTATGAATGCTTAACCTAATAAAAGCTGATTATGACAACTCTGTGTCTTCTTTTGGGTCTATCTAGAATTTTAAGTGTTTTCTGTTTGGGTTTTTTTGGTGTTCTAGTTTAATGCTGCTCTGCAACACACAGGATTTAACTTTCAAAGGCGAGCAGCCCTGCACAGGGGTGTCCATCCTGAGCTGCCTCTTGTTTTTAATTAATCATTGTTGGCGTTCAAGGCGTGGCAGCTGCACAACTAAACACACTTTGAGGTTTTTCCTCTTCTCTCCAGCTCTGCGGGGACCCTGTCCAGGAAAGGGCCCGATCTCCCCACAGCCCCACAGTAACATGCTGGGGGTGTTTAAAAAATGTGGAATATGTTAAGACTACTTTCAGTCAGGATTTCCTTGATGGAAGATCTTTGTATACTTTCAATCCTAATCCCAAAAAAGGAGACCTAGTGAGTGAACGAGCAGCAAGAGCAACCCTTAGCCAAGGACATCCCAGAATAAACAAGTTTTAAGGATGAGGTAAATCAAGGTGTTGATGTGTATTTATGCATACGTTGCTAATTTCGCAAAAGACTCAAACGCCGTGTATTGTACAGCTGAACAGTGTTTATTATCCTATAAAAATCACACCTACAGATTAACACCCTTCCCTGAGCCTGCGTGTGAGCCGGGATTGCGTCATGTGTGTGGGAATTACCACGGCAGCGGGGCTGTGCTCGCACCGTGACCCGGCCCGGGGCTGCTGGGTGTCGGTGACGGCGCGGACAGCGCGGGCTGGGCACCGCCACCGAGCACGGCTGGCGACCCCCGGCCCTGAGGGGGAACCGGGGCTGTGGCGGTGCGGGGGCCCCGGCCCTGAGGGAGTCCCAGCCCTGAGGGAGCCGCGGCCCTGAGGGGGAANAGGGGGAACTGGGGCTGTGGCGGTGCGGGAGCCCCGGCCCTGAGGGAGCTCTGGCGGTGCGGGAGCCGCGGCCCTGAGGGGGAACTGGGGCTGTGGCGGTGCGGGAGCCCCGGCCCTGAGGGAGCTCTGGCGGTGCGGGAGCCGCGGCCCTGAGGGGGAACTGGGGCTGTGGCGGTGCGGGAGCCCCGGCCCTGAGGGGGAACTGGAGCTGTGGCGGTGCGGGAGCCCCGGCCCTGAGGGGGAACTGGGCCTGTGGCG
>VZRZ01008884.1:33637-57585 GCA_013398175.1 Climacteris rufus | reverse complement strand
GAGGGAGGGAGGAAGGAAGCGGGCTGAGGGCGGTGGTGTCCCCACGAGGTTTCAGACGGTTGCGGGCGGGTTTGAATCGTAAAATTATGGAGCTGTTTGAATTGGGACAGACCTTAGAACCCATTCCACGGGCAGGGACACCTTCCTCTGTCCCGGGTTGCTCCAAGCGCCGTCCAGCCTGGCCCTGGAGCTGATTTTAAGCTCCGCTTTAGGACCCTCAGACTCGCTTTCCTTTCTCCTTAAGCAAGGACAGTGAACTCTGTGAGCCGAGCTGGTTTGTTTTTCGTGCAGCGAGCTAAATAGGTATTGCTCTGCCGATGGGTGTACAGTGAGTTAAGTCCGTTATTTAACCACAAAAAACGGCAGACCAAAAAAGAAAAACAAAGCAAACAAAGATTAGGATCTGGAAGGAAGTGCATTGTCTGGTGAGAATGCTGCAAACAATAAACCTGTACTACACACGTAGCTGGACTGCCGGTTTGGATGCAGTCAGAATGCGCTTGGAAGCGAGTGACCCTCAGCCCTCAGGCCCCCGGGCCGCCTGTCCCGCTGCCCGCGGGGTTTGTGCCGCTGTCACCGCTGCTTTTCCTCCCTGGCAGCCGAGTGTCCGCCCCCGGAGCGGCTGCGGGAGGCCGAGCTGAGCGGCGGCTCCGCGGCCCAGCAGAGCTTCCCCGTGGGCAGCCGGGTGTCCTTCGTGTGCCGGCCGGGCTACGCCCGCATCCCCGGGACAGCGGCCACCCGCACGTGTGGCGATGACCTGCGGTGGTCACCGAGCGACCGCTTCTGCACAGGTGATGTGTCTGTGCTTTTTCTGCTTTCCCTCTGATATTTAACAATTCCAGTTGGTTTGCTGTTTTATTATATTGTCACCCACCAACCACTTCTGTACAGGCGATGTGTCTGTGCCTTTTCTGCTTTCCCTCTGATATTTAACAATTCCAGTTGGTTTGCTGTTTTATTATATTGTCACCCACCAACCACTTCTGTACAGGCGATGTGTCTGTGCCTTTTCTGCTTTCCCTCTGATATTTAACAATTCCAGTTGGTTTGCTGTTTTATTATATTGTCACCCACCAACCACTTCTGTACAGGCGATGTGTCTGTGCCTTTTCTGCTTTCCCTCTGATATTTAACAATTCTAGTTGTTCTGCTGTTTTATTACCAGCGACCACTTCTGTACAGGTGATGTGTCTGTGCTTCTTGTGCTTTTCCCCTCTGATATTTAACAGTTCTAGTTGTTTTGCTATTTTATTATATTGTCACCAAAGCTTGATAAACCCTGGTGCTGGTAAGAGCAATAAATTCCAGAGGCTTTGTTTCTGTTTGTAACTACAGAGGTGTGGAATTTTTTCTTTCCTTTTTTTTCCCCCTCCCCCAGAGAGAAAATGTAGCTACCCAGGAGATTTGGAAAATGGTTATGTTCACGGGACAGATCTTACATTTGGTTCAAAGTTGACATTTTCTTGTCAGCAAGGGTAAGTATATTGGTGAAGTTAATGACTACTTTTTGTTTACACCAGATTTGAACCAAGCCCAGATCTTCTGTGCAAGTTCCATTCTGCAGTTCTGTCCTGAAATCTGAATTCTACCTACAGCAAATGAAATTTAATTTGATTCCCTGGTTTAATTACTGTTTGCAGCAACCCTAAGCTTTTAAGTGAGATTCTGCAGAGTGAAAACTGGAGTGTTACCTCTAGTGACTTCTTGTAATGCTCCCGTAGCAGAGGGAGTAAATATATATTCATCATCCTTCATTATTGAGTAATTAAGTCAGAAGCACTAAGGAGGTTTTTCCCCTCCTTTTCCTTTAGTATTAGTAATTTTAAGACTCTAATATTAGAGAGTACACATCTGAAAATGGCGAGGCTTCCACAGTTGCCTTAGTGATGTCTCACTTGCTTCTGTTTTGCTTTCAGAGTGAGACTGTTAGCAAAATAAACAAGGAACTGTTCTCATTACAACAAAACCTTGGTGTGTTATGTCCCCATAATCACAGAACAGCGTTCTATAAAGCAATTTGTAGGTGCTTGTTGGAGAAAGGAGAGATTTAAATTTCACTTCTTTAAAAAATTTTTGCCTGTCTAGATACAGATTACAGGGATCTGAAGAGATTTCCTGCGTTATTAAGAACGAAGGTGTTGACTGGAATAAAGGTCTGCCTTTCTGTCAAAGTAAGTACATTTCTGCTGTGTTTAATTTGCTGTGGTAGTTCACTTAAAAACAGCTGTGCCATAAACTTTCCAGTATAAAAATGATGGTAAAATCATGGGAATGAAAAATATCAGTTGCTGTGGTAATGATCTCATATTAAAGTCAACCTCTTGTTGAAATGGAGATTCTGTAGCTTGACTTAGAGTAGCTATGTCAGATTTTAAATGAAATTACTTGAAAACCAAGGCTTGCTCTTTGTGAGATGAGCCAGCTAACACAGCCAAACCCTGTCTGAGCAATTTCTGTGCTTTATTTACAGTAATCCCTTGTGGGCCACCTCCCAGGATAGCCAATGGGCACTACATGGAAAGACAGAACTACGTGTACCAGAGTGCAGTGACCTACAGGTGTGAGAATGTTCCCCAGGACAAGGACCCCTTCTCCCTCATTGGCCCAGACACCATTTACTGCACATCTGATGAACACTCAAATGGAGTTTGGAGTGGCCCACCTCCAGAATGTAGAGGTTGTTGGGATTTTTTTAATGTATTTCTTTGTTACGGTGTTTGTCCTGTGTTTGGGGTGGGGAGAATGGACTTTCCCTCTAGAAAAGAAGAACCAAATCCTGTGATACAAAGTTTGATTCAGTTCCAATGGATATCACATCAGCATGGTGGATACTGATTGATTAGCACAAAGAATATGACTAAAGTTTAAGTTAAAACTTCAAAAATTCATGTGTGAGTGTCTTGTTGGTAAAAGTGACAAGGCCAGAGTGAAGGAACTGAGACACCATAAATCCTGGGTAGCTGCAGAAAAACTGTATCAGGAGCAAGGATGTGGCAGCTAAATTAGGAATAGTAAAAAGCTAAGGAAGAATCCTTTTCCTAAAAGCACAGCTACTATGGAAGTGCAGGAATAAATGTTTTTACAAAGTCCCTCCCAAACAACTTGAGGACTGGGAAATTTGCAAGTAGGAAAAGGATGTTATGTTTGTTGCAGTGTTTGTGTTAACAAATGTTCCAGAGCTGTTTTTCTTTTGCCTCTTTCAGTGGTCAAATGTGAAAACCCCAGAGTTGAAAATGGGAGAAAAATATCTGGACTTGGACCTTCCTACAGGTACAAGGATTCAGTAATGTTTGAGTGTGATCCAGGCTATTTCATGGTTGGAGCAGAGACTATTATCTGTGAAGAAAATAACACCTGGGTTCCTCCAAAACCAACCTGTGAGAAAAGTAAGACTTCCTGTGAATTCCTACTTCTCTTGTGTGTTGAAAGTCTGGTTTAGCTAAAATAGAGCATCATGGGGTTGTAGTGATTTCATGAGTAAACACAGGAGAAAATATGTGAAATACAGGAGGAAATCAGTGTTTCTGATTCTCATAAAGAGAATTAGGAATATGCACAGTGAGGGAACCTGTAGTGTCCTTCTGGAGTAATCAGAATCTTTGTGTGTGTTCTGTGCAGCTGTTCAGCTGCTGTTTTCCAGGCATGCTGTGGGTGTGGAGCATGTTGTTCGATTTGGACCCCTGATTTGCAGGGCTGGGGACATGACAGGAGTATTTCTGAACCTTTCTCCTCCCTCTGTGCTGGAGGGACAGGAAATGTTGTTGTAGAGTACAGCAAGAGAAGTGCTCACGTGCATGGTTTAATAATGAATTCCCAAGAGGGAGAAGCACTTTGAAGAGTGTGTTTGGGTGTTCCATAATGAATGAGTCTGATAAGGCACCTGGAAATGATTCTGGAGCTTAGAGAAATAATTAACCAATATGGATTTCTGAGCTCCCACATCACAAGATTGTATTACTTTCAGGAATACCTCCACTGCTATTTCTTTAAGTCTTCTAAAGGAAATATGTGTACTTGAGAAACTCTTGAGAAAGCTGATCTATTCTGATGTGAGAATGTGTATTTTTGGGGTGAGTTACTCAGTTAGGAAATAAAGTTGTTTCTCACTAAACTGAGTTTTAAATTCCTGTGTTAGTTACTGCAGAGGAGTGTCCTGCCCCAAAGATCCCCAATGGAGTCCTGATTCCAGCCAGGCCTGCCTATGGAAAAGGGGAGTCTGTGCAGATCAGGTGCAACTCTGGCTGCTCCTTTCCTGATGGCTCTGGGGACATGACAGTCACCTGTCAGGAACAGAGTTCATGGGGTCCTTTACAGAGCTGTGCCTGTGAGTAAACCTCAGAATTGGTAAAATCAGGGGCAGAGTGACAAGCTCCAGATGTATGATGGAATAACAGCCTTTTATTTTTACTCTTCTTTCCCCCCTTTTCCTTCCAGGTGAGCCTGAGGGTCCTGAGCCTGAAGGTTCTGGCTCCACCCCAATCATAAGTTATGGGAGAGTAACTGCTGGACAAAAACCTTCCTACTCTGTGGGGGATGTTCTCACCATTGAGTGTTACAGGGGGTACACCCTGCATGGAGAGGCTCAGATCCAGTACATTGGGGACAACCAGTGGAGTCCTGGAGTGCCAAGCTGCCAGCTGAGTAAGTGGAATCAGGAATCTCCACTAGGAGGAAAATAATCTCAGATCAGCTTTTTAATTTAGGAATATTTCTTTTATATTCAAGAGAAATCATTTAATGCAACCTCCTGCTTTATTTTTTCATATACAAAAGGGTTTGATAAAAATCAATTTAAACATGAATATTTAAGTTCCATCAATGCTTTGATTTAAACTGGCCTGCTTCAAAGATGATGTTGACAGAAGTGCTTGATTACTTGAAATAGCTCTGTTTCATTATTTATATCATTTCATAGTAATGTTTGAATAAGAAGCTCATGTGTTCCTCTTGTGATACTGATTCCCTCTGTTTTTAGGTGGATATATTACAGCCATCATCTGTGGTAAGTGTTTTCTAAAACCTTAACAAGATACAATGTGAATTCTATTTTTTTATGTGGAAATTCATTTTTGATTCCAGTCATCACCTGTGACTGCAGTAATTAAAGGTGTACAACTCAAGAAAAAAATTGCTTAGCAATGATAGTTTAATTTAGTGTAAAATGTGTATTTTTTCACGTGGTGAGGTCACATTTCAAAGTCAGTCTGCAATAACTTGGCCACTGTCAGAAACCTCAGAGCTTGGGTTTACTGGGGGTGTGAGTAAATAACTGCCAGTGAACATTTGGTCCATCTTCTGTTACCCAGGTTTATATAAACTTGTAAAAAAGTAATGTTAGGGCCTTGTCATTCCTGTTTCAATGTTTCTGAGCTGGTGGGGTTTTGCTGTCTTGGTGGTCACTGAGCTGTCTTGAAGAGTCTTGAGTAAAGCACCAAAAACTGAATTTACATGGCTTATGCCATGAATAGGTTGGGCTGTGGGGTTTTTTGAGGGGGCAGGGGGTGGCACAGAGCTGTGGATAAAACACTGCTATTTCTTTAACATTTTTTATGCTTTTTGGTGAGCTGGAGGTGATCTTTATCTCACTTCAGGCTTTTCTCTTTATTCTTCCTCAAGTGATTGTGGTAATTGTGGTGCTCCTGGCAGCCTTCTGGATCTATAAGGCATTCTTTGCACAAAATGGGTGAGTAAGCTTCCTTTTTATC
The DNA here is from genome assembly GCA_013398175.1 of Climacteris rufus. Taxonomy (NCBI): domain Eukaryota; kingdom Metazoa; phylum Chordata; class Aves; order Passeriformes; family Climacteridae; genus Climacteris; species Climacteris rufus. The sequence goes on along the minus strand of VZRZ01008884.1, from coordinate 51,880 downwards.
AATATTATTATTGCAGATTTCCAAACGACTGAGCACAAGCTCTATAAGTGTCTTGAGCTTTATGTGCCCTTTCTTTTTCAAATGCCTGATGATTTTCTGTGAGCTTCTCCCAGCAGCTGCTGGAAGCTAAAGCCTAACCATGTATTTGACTTTGTTTTTGTATGTGCTGTTCAGCTAAGCTGTTAATTAACACTTGCACTCATTTCAAGGAAGGAAAAACCCTCTTCTTAAGCTTGTGTTTGGCACATGGACACTTTCCAAGGAAAGTACTTCTGTCCATCTGTTTTAAACTTGCCACTTTGCTTCTTAAAGCCAGGGGAGTATTGGTTGTGTGGGCTTGTGCTGCTAGAAGGTTTTCAGGTTTTTCTTTTCCTCCTGCAGCAGCAATGTTGGTGTCCCTATGTTAAAGACTTGCAAAATCAACTGTAAAAGATTCATACACAAGTGATAGTGTTCTGTTTTTAATGAGACATACAGGGTGTTTTAAACTTCATCTTCAAAACAACTGTGTTTTGTGTATGGTTTTTCATGGGGGGGTGGCAGCAGATTTAAATGCCTCTTTGTGCATTGCTTCTTGCTGTGATGTCTGAGTTTAGCTTCTTGAAAAAAGCCTGTTTTGTCAGAGAAATAGTTTGTAACATGCAAAACACTGACAATCCAGAGCAGGTTAAGTGGCACACATGGAATGTTAGGATAAGCATCTCATCAAAATTGAGCTATCTCCTAACAAAATCTGTTGGAGTTTATCTGGGGTACATGAAACAGAGCAAGGGATGCTTTAAATAAAGTCATCCAGAGGGAATATTCCCGTGGTTCATATTTGTAGTGAAGTACAGAGTGCTTGGGGAACCCTGAGGTGGTTTATATCCAGTGAGGTTTTAGCCTTAGAGCCTTTGAAATAGGCAGTGCAGTATCCATCCAAGGGCCAGAGTGTGCTGCTCAGTCACTTGGTGCTTTTGAAGCACTGCTTTTCATCCAGGGCTTGGATATCCTGCAGTCTGGAAGGGCCAGAGAGGAGCTCTGGGCAGTCCCCACTGTCAGGGCAGCTCTTCTGCCCTCATCCTTGGAGAGGCCTCTCAGGGAGTAGGAATGAGGAGGGATCTAAAGCAGCATCATCAAAAATTAAACAGTGTTATATTCCTGAATATCTGACAGCTTGAAAAGCCTTATTGTGCCTGGTGCTTCCCTTTATCTTCCTCTCTCTGAACATCTGACTGTTAAAGCTCTTTCTTGTCTGAAAGCCCTGATCTAATCTCCTTTCATTAAGGCCTTCATCTCCCTGTTTAGTTTCCTGAGCTCCTGATGGAGCTGAGCCTTTGTGAGCTGCTGTGCTTCCAGCTCCTGGTCCTTGCTGGTTTGTAGTGTCCAAATGACAGCAGCTCTTGCCTTGGCCTCTCTTTGCTGTGTGTTCAAAATGTCACTTTGATGGGATATTCAGTTAGACCTTTTTCCCCTTCTGCTGTTCAGCTCGTACACAGTTGATGAGAGTTGCAAGGAAACATGTATTCTAAAAACTGCTGTCCCAGCTGAGATGGAAGAATCTCCACAAATGAATTAATTGAAAGGTATACACTTTGCACTTCATTTGGGCTTTTGCAATGAGGTTTAAGTGTCATTTCTATTGTGGTTTGCTTGGAATTTCAGAAGTCTGGAATTTAGCTAGTTGTGAACCTCAGCTGCCTGTAGGAAAAAATATCACAAGCTGCCATTCATTTTGGGAGAATAGGATATAATTTATAAATAATTACCACTTAATATTGTCCATAATAACTTCCAGTGATTGTATATCACATTTCTTGGTGTTGTCTTTGAGCAGCATTTTACATACAATACTCAGTAGGATGTTTGCACCCATGTCAGTAATGTGGATTCCAGTGGTGTGCTGCTTTTCTTAGCTGATAGTGTCATTCCCTGTAATTAGAAGCTGGAAGCCACCTTTGGACACTAAAATTCTAAAGGTAGATGTGCATTCCTTCAGAGAAAACCAGGTCATGTCTCTCAGAATTATTGATTCATCTCTATTTTCACTTTCTACAGGAAAGTAAATGAAAGTTCTAACAAGATCTTCTTTTTAAACCTTCTTATGAGAAGGTGATTTCTTTTTCAAATTCAGAGTTCTGTAGCCCTAAAAAGGATCAAAATAGAGTTGCTTGTTTGCAACTGATTTCTTCTCCTGTATTTTCAACTCGTGCTCAGTCCAGGAGTGAGATTCATGTGATGATGGTTGGGGTTGCTCCTGCACTTGTGTGAGCTCTTCCAAAATCTGACTCTTCAAACCTTGGTTCAACAGAACACTTTCCAGACAGGACAGCTTAGTTTGACTGTTCCTTGCCAGTATTTTTGTCATTTGGAACTACAAATATTTTTTTAAACCAGTATTTTCTTCTTTTTTGTTGCTTTTCTCCACTGCACAAATTCTGTGAGGGTGATGGGTTCTCTTATTCAAACTGAATGCAAAGGTCTTTTCATGTGCATAGTCTTGATTTTATTGACTTGTAAAGGACAAGTGACTTCTGAGCTTTTTTGGTAAGTTTGAGATGGCACACATGAAGCTTAAGCTTGGAGTTTCTTCCAAAATACTGTATGGATTAAGGAATATCATCTTCACCTCTGAAGAAAGATGTTTCTAATTAAGATAGGATTTGTTTTCTGGATTAGTTGGGCTTATTTTTGTAGGAAAAAAAAAGAATCAAGAGAATAGAATAGAATTCTTCATTCCAATCTTACTTTTACACATGGTAAGAGAAATTACTGGTCTGGTGTGTGGAAACACTGCTGACTCCAGAGTTTTTCTTATGGAATGTGGAACTCCTGGGGAGTACTGGCACAGAGGTTGATATGGGGTGGGATTTTTGGTAAAGCAAAACAGGAGTTATTCAAGAACCTGAAACATAAATAAGAATGTCACTGTGAATTTTAATTCTTGTGTGTTCAAGTGTTGTAACATTGCTGCTAGTGGACTGCAGAGTCAAAATTCTCACATACTAACATTTCATTTCTGGTTAGAAAATATGTACTAAACAACACACTACAATTGAAATTAATTGTAAGGGTGGACCTGGAGTGGTCTGCAGATGAGCTGTGGCAGTCCTGGAGCTGTTGTGTTGCTGGTTTTTGATAATGCTCAGGCATGGTCTGTCCATCACTTGAAATGATCCTTTTGGATCGAGGGCTCTGCTGCTCCTTGGGTCATTCTGAACAGTTCAGTGGATGAATGAAGCTGAAATCTCCTCAGTCCAGCAGGTGCTTGGCAAAGAGAGGATAAAGAATGACTCAGTTTTGTGACTTTACCTGTTGATTTCATGCTAAAACTAAGGATGTGCTTTCAGTATAAATGTAAACCCTATTGAAATGTAAAATCTCTGATTTGACTTGTTTTTTTGTTTGTAGGAAACGTGACAGCACTCCCAGTACTGGCGAATATAGGATGTGTAAAGCATGAGTGACCCTTTTGTGGGGAGGGAGGGATGTGAGGGGCTGTCCCTGCAGAGCTGGAGGATGATTGCACTTGCAGTGACTTGCTGTCCACGGCTACCTTGTGCTGTGTCTTGCTCTGCTGATGAACTGGAGGAGGAGATGCTTAGTAGGATAAAAAGTGTGTGTTTGTACATAGATATATACAGATAGATCCGGCTTTTCCTTCTGGGCCCCTCATGGTGTTTTCTGTGTGTGTGAGCTGGGGGAAAAGGCAACACCTGCAGCATGCAAGAGTCTGGGAGTGCTGCAGTGCCCAGTGCCAGCTGCTGCTGCCTTCAGTGCCATCTCTTTGCTTACAGAAGATGTCCAATATTCCTCTCTGTCCTTCATAGCTCTCCTCACTCCAGCCTGACTGTCCTTCTCTCTCCTTTTTCTGGTTGAGGCACAGTGTAAATGGGTCTGTGTTTTTTTTTGTATTTGAAATGTGTTGTTATTGATTCCCTGAAGAGTTTAGTGCATTTGAAGGCAATGTCTTTTTGAAGCTATCACAGTTTAGATCTTACATACTCTACCTCTTTGCTTACCAAAGTTGGCTGCTGTGTATATAATGAATTAAAGTGTGCCTTTAAATCAGAGTTTTACAGCTTTTCCTTTGCCTTTAAGAAGGAAAGAAGCCATTTCTATTTCCGATTCTAATACAATCACACAAAGACTGCAGTGGATTTGTTGGGGTAGAGATGTGGAGGATTCTGGAGCAAAGGCATCCATCCCTCTGAATTCCTTGGCCTGTTGGCAGGAGAGCTCAGTGGTGGCCATGCCCTGTCATGAGCAGAGTGTAAGTTCCTTAGGGTGCTTGATTTTCACAGCCTTGCTGTCAGTTCTGGGGCTCTTTTGTTGATTTTAAGGATAGAAACAGGTGCTGTGTGCATCCACCTTCCCTGCTTTTTTACTTGAAGGCATATCTTCCACGTTTCAAATCTCTGTATGCAGACTGTGCTGTTAAATCAGGCTCTGAAGGGCTGCATTTAGCATCAGATTCCTGTTCAGAAGCAGAAGCCTTTCCCTGTCAGACCTTTCATGTTAAAGGAAAACCAAACCAGTTCAGTTGTGGGCTGCAGGACTGGCTGTGCTGGCAGTGGTGGTAGAAGTGGTCTCTTGTTTGTTGCTTGTTCCTCAAGTGTTTTTTTTCCAGACTGTGCTCCCACCACAGTGTTTCCCCTTACTTGAGACTCATTGCTGCTTCTCATTCCTTAGCAAAACCCAGATCTTCATTAGAGCAGGTTTTGGCTCCATGAATCTCACTATCAACATACAGGCAGTTTCAAAGAATCAATTTTCAGAGAAAAACTAAATTGCTTCACTTCAGATGCCTGAGGCAGCATTGAAACGATTCTGGCTTGTGTGTGGTTGCTTGGCACTGCTCTCCCCTGTCATCAACAGATTGTTGGAGTGGCACAGAACTGTTGAGGGCTTTATAGGGCTTTTTGGGACAATCCCAGCAGTTGTATTGTTAGTTCCTAATAGGCTGTGGTTGTTACAAAGGGGCTTTGGCTCCACAGAAGGGCTTGCTGTCCATGGGCTGGCTGGTATCTTAGTTTGAGAGGTGTTTGTAAACACTGTGATGTGTGGCTGGGACTGAGTGGGGGGTCAGGAGCTCAGCTTGCTTTGTGTGGCATCTGCAATGTGCTAAAATACACTGAAATGCACTTAATTGGGAAGTGAAGGACCTGTACAAATTTTTAGTTTTACACTTCTTTCTGGATGCAAAGATTAGTGATGACTTGTAATGTTCCAAATAAAAATGTTAAATCATGTAGCAGTAAGTGTTTGTCTTTCATTCATCGTGTGCTGAGCAGCTCTTCTCCCATTGTTCTCAAGATGATTTTCCATGTCCCAAACATGAGGTGGTAACTGCTGAGATGGAAGTTTGCAGCCTGCACAGAATTATTCACTGGGAGTGTAGGGAATGTGTTTTAATTTGCTGAGCAGCCTTTTGGGGTTTTCTTTTAGAATTGCAGAGAATTTCCCAGAACCTCTAAAACTTTGCAGTGTTGACTGCTGAAAAACTTGGTGAAAATTGGATGGAACAGAGGCAGATTGTCCTGGGGCTGTTCTCATGGAGCACTTGAGTCAGAGGCAAAGCCCAGAGAACATTCTGGCACTTTTGTCCAGTGTGTGACAAATGCAGTCCTTGGGGAATCCAGCTCTGCTGGTTTTGGGTGACATGGTAAGGGGAATGGCTTTATGAATTGTCTGAGTTTCACACCGAAAATGTTCTTAATTTTCTTGGCAGAGCCACGTGTGGAGTCAGCTGCTTTGTGGAATGAAGCCTTTCAGAGGGTGGGATAGAAAAAATAACTAACATGCTGTATTTTTTTTTTTCAGTTTGTGTTTGAAATACTCAAAGTGAGTTGGTGTGGACTGGAAGTGATGCCAGACTGCACAACTTTACACTGTGGAGTTTTGGGATTTCAGTGGGCATTGGTGGGATAAGCAGCTGATAAACAAATTTTTGGTGGAAAGTGTCCTTGCCCTTGGCAAGGTGTGGAATGAGATGATCTTTAAAGTTCCTCCCAACCCAAACCATTCTGTGACTCCGCTCTGTGATTCTGTGAATTTGACTCAAACACTACAAGTTCATTTGTCCTAATTATCATGAGTCCTGTGCTGTTTTTCTGAAACTCAGTGCTGCTTGAATTATTTCATTTTGGAGTCTGGAGCTGATTTTAAAGAGCCATGAACACATGAACTCAGTGCTAAGGGAAAGACTGCGTGGAATAAAAATGTGTTGTTGCCATCTGCTGGTAATGTGGGCAGTGGGACTAACTGAACTTGTTACCTGGTTTGGGGTTAAATAGTCTGAAGTGTCAGTGGTTCCTCAGTGTCACACTTAAAGTCAGGTAAATTAAACCCTGCCCAGGGCAGGGGGTGGAACTGGATGATTTTAGGGTCCCTTCCAAGCCAAACCATTGTGATTCTGTGAATCTAAACACTTCTGAGGGTGGTGGCAGTGGAGCTGGGGACTGAAATGAAGAGACTTGCAGCACTTAGGTGTTGTCCAGCAGGGCAGCAGGTGATCTGTGTGCCTGAGACAGAGCCCAGGAGCAAAGAGCACACCATTTTATTGAAGAGGAAAAAAAAAAATCTGCGTAAATAACAGGTTAAGGCAAACAAACAGCACATGGAATTGAAGTGGTCAGAAGGTTGGGTGGCTGTGCTGTCACACCCAGGCCCTGGCTTGCTTGAGTTGAAGAATCTGAGTTACTTGTTGGAAGAGATGCTTCTCTCTCTTGGGAAGCATCCCATCCTTACTGGAAGGGGATGCTGACTGTCCTCCTTCTGTGCAGGATGGTCGGCCTGTGGGGGTGACTTCAGCTCAGAGAACAGCAAACCACTCGTGTTTGAGCTCAGAGAACAGCAAACCACTCGTGTTTGAGCTCAGAGAACAGCAAACCACTGGTGTTGGGGAGGCCAGCTCGTGCTCTGGATGCTGCTTATTTCTGACTTGGGGGCTGGGGGAGGGAAGTGTTCCATTACTGTTGCTTTTCCCCCTACATCATAACCGATTTCAAATGGTGCTAGACAAAAACTGAGACTCTGAACACCAAGAGAAATCGGTCAGCCTGTGTAAGAGACGTTTCCTGGCTCAGGGAAGGATCCTCTTGGAGATGACAGCTATGCATTCTTTAGAGATGACTACTCAGTGCTCTGATCAAACCTTCATCCACACAGGGATCGTCTTTTCCGTGTCTGAGAACACGTTGGACATCAGGGAGGGCAAACAGAAATAGTTCAGTGGTTGGGATGCAGGGGTGGAGAAGTGAAGCATTGCTAGGAGTTCCCAGCAAAAAGCTGAGAAATGATTGTAGAAAAAGGAGTGGGTCCTGTGTGTGCTGGGAAATTATTCTAGAAAAAGGAGTGGGTCCTGTGTGTGCTGGGAAATTATTCTAGAAAAAGGAGTGGGTTCTGTGTGTGCTGGGAAATTATTCTAGAAAAAGGAGTGGGTTCTGTGTGTGCTGAAAAACAATTCTGGAAAAAAGGAGTGGGTTCTGTGTGTGCTGAAAAACAATTCTGGAAAAAAGGAGTGGGTTCTGTGTGTGCTGNNCATTGTGGTGCCCATGGCAGGGGGTTGGAATGAGATGATCTTTAAGGTCCCTTCCAACCCAAACCAGTCTGGGATTCTGTGACTGCTGAGGTGAAATTGTTGGAGGGAATTTCTGTGTTTGCAGAGCAAGTCTCTGGGAGCTGTGGGATGGGAGTTCTCTGGTGGTGGAGTCCCCAAGCACAGAGTGGAAATCCTTTTGCTCTGAGGTAGTAAGTGAAATGTTACTCCTAGTTTGTGGGCATTAGGAGTACTCTGCCTGTCAAGATGCAAGAAGTACCACGTTGGTTTTCATGCAACTTCCAGATCACTTTACTCTGGACAACTTGAACTCATATCCATTGTTTATTAAGTAGAAGTACATGAGAAGGAAGCTGTTCTGGTGTGGCCCTGGCTTGGGAGGGTGTATACAGTGGTTGGAGAAGTGTCTGGAAATCAGATGATGTTACAATGTGGATGGCTGGCAAAAAAATAACCTTTGGAAAGGGCTGGTTTGAGGAGCAGAGGCTGTTGGTGAAGTGAGCAGGTGCTTGGTCTCCTCCCACGCTGGAATTCTTGCTCCTAGAACACTGATTTCAAATGGTGCTAGATACAAAGTGGGAAAATCTAAGCCACCATGTGAAACCAGCTTCCAGAGGAAGACACATCTTGTGCATGGCTGCAGGCTGAGGGAGAAAAGCCTTCATCTCCACCGTACCTAGAGAAAAAGTCATTTATTTAATTTTATGAGACAGTCAGAGAGTTACCTTTGGCTTAGTTACTTTATGGACACACATTTTTTTTTGGCATCTTGTGAATGGTTGAGGCTGGTGTAGGAGAAATTCAGTGTGATGAGGAAAGCCCCCAGCCTGGCAGTGGCTCTTGTTTCCTTTCCTAGGCAGGTGCAGTGCACTCAAGTTCTTCCCAGCAAGTAAAGGTTTCATTTCTTGCTGGTGCAGAGCACGATGCTGAGGGGTGTGTGTGGGAAGTTTGTGTTGTACAGGAAGACTTTTTCCATTTCATTGCAGATGAAACCAGGCTAAAAACCTCATTCTGTCCAAGACTGAGAGTGTGCTGGCTTTCTGTCACTCACTGATCAGAGAGCCCAGGACAGATCAGGTGCTTTTTGTGACAAGGAAAGGAAATGTGACTGTTCTGCTGGAACGTCCTGTCAGCAGTGCCACTCTGCCTGTGCTTTAAATAAGCAAGGACTTGCAGATTTTTGTGAGACAGCTTCTAAATTCTGCAGGAACAATGAAAATAAATGGGATTGAAACAGCTTTGAGTGTGGGTCAGAACAACAAGGGAGGGTTCATCAATTGAACTGGAGATGGTTCAGTGGAAGTTGTTGAGGAAGGAAAGTGTGAAAATGAGTGGCTGAGGGTTCCTGGAACTGCAGCAGGGCTGAGCAGTGCACTTAACCTGCAGTGTGCCTGGCTCAGAGCAGGGGGAATGGCTGGGCTGTTGTGAAGCCTGTGAACCACTCCACACATGCATAATTCAGGAGCTATCAACCCTGGATGAGTGTCTGACCTGTGCTGGTGCAGAGGCTGATGTGAAATGGAATAAAGCACAACTGGAGTTGGCAGTTTCACTTATTGATGCCCTGGGTTTCTGGCAACTCTTTCTCTTAGTTTTGGAACCACGTCCAAAAATCTGCTCCAGTGCCTCCATCCTGATGCACACTCCCATGCTCAGACAGAAGAGCATGTCCTTCCAAGAAAGAGGGGTGGAGGAAGGGGAAATAACTGGACTAGATTCCTGTGTCTGGATATTTGCTGTAGTTTCTAAATCCATTATCTGGGGCAACAGGGTGAAAGACAAGTGGAAAGCAGGTTCCCTCCCCAGTGCCTGTCGTGCTGGCACAGTTATTTATGAGGCACCCTCTATTATCAGGTGAGATTTACTCCTGAAAAGCTGGACCAGGAGTGACTGCTGAGGACAGGCAGTTGTAGCACAGATCACAGAATCACAGCAGCAGCCCTGAGAAACGGCCTCAGAGTAAGGCTGGCTTTGGTTTTTCTGGTCTCAGTAGTAAGCATTGAAACGAAACCTCTCTTAGGGCTTTGAAAAATAGTTGGAGGAAATCTCACTGAATTTTGTGCTGCTGAAAATGGAAACTTCTGTCAAAGTATAACACTTAGAAGGACTGAACACACATGCACATCTTCCCCTCTCCAAAGGAGACTAACCTTTCCAGAAATACCATGCAGCAGATGAAGATCAATGGCTCATTTATTATTTATAGTTTTGATAAAACCAGGTTTCACTTCAGCATAATTAAGATGCTGCTGCCCCTCCTCCAGGCTACCTGAAGTTTTTCCTCTTGCCTTAACAAGCTTCCCAGAAGGTGTCAGCCCATCCTGCCAAGGTGCAGGGACACATTTTGGGAAGGATACATCTGTCTGTGCTCTCCTTTGCAACCTCCCAGCGTGTGTGGGCAGGCAGCAGGCAGAGGGCAGGAGATAAAGAGTTCAGGATGCTGTGATCCACAGCACCCCACTGGGAATGTGCACATGTGCAGGCAAACAGCATCACAGGATGGTTTGGGTTAAAAGGGACCTTAAAGCTCATCCAGTTCCACCCCTGCCATGGCAGGGACACTTCCACTGTCCCAGGCTGCTCCAAGCCCTGCCCAACCTGGACACTTCCAGGGCTGGGGCAGCCACAGCAACCTGGGCACCCTGTGCCAGGGCCTCCCCACCCTCACAGGGAAGAAAAGGAACCAGTGCTTGTCTCAAACATTTGCTCTCTGTGTGTTGAACTTGTACCTATGATGTGTGCAGACAAGCAAATACTGTCACCTGTCTTTGGCTCTACCACAGCGGTCTGGACTTTTCAGTAAATAACAGAAGGAAAAGTACAATATCATTCTGTGGTTTCCCTCCTTTTCAGATGTTTTAATGGCAGTGCTGTTCTGTAGCTTCTTTCAGAGGAGCATCTCAAAGTCCTTTCATGGACTTCACACTGCTTTGTACATTCTGTAGGAGACAAAGACAAAAAGGGAATCCCTGCCTTCCCTGTGAAAGGGAACTTCCTCTTTACCCTGAGACCTTTAGTCTGCAGGAACAAGGCAAGCCTGGATGTCACAGACCTGAATTTTCACAACCTACACCTTATATAGAAAGGCAGTTCTGAGGTTTTGACAGGAAGCCAAGCACATCTCTGTGTGCATCATAAATTTTTCCCTCCATTTTCACATCACGGCATGAAACTCGTGGTTCATCAGGCTCTGGTCTCCCCTGGAGAAAATAATCCCTGTTTTACATGCTGAAAACTTGAGCCTGATGCATCATCCTCCCAGTGCAGGAATGAATCAGCCCAAGGCCAGGTGCAGGACAAGGGGTGTGACAGTACAAGTGGTGACCTGTAAGGGGAATTGAAATGAGTGAACTTCTCAGGTTTCAAAAAAGCCTCCTCGGCGTGGGGGAGCTGTGACTGCATCCCTTTGTTGTGCAGCTCTGGTGCTGGGTGCTGCTGCGTGGGCCAGCTGTGGACAGATGTGCTCTGACTTGCATTTGGAGCCAGTCTGTGGCCTTGGTGTGTCAGCAGCACTGCCTGGGCCGAGGAAAGGTAGAGAAGGTGCTGCACTGCTGAGCAGAGTTGGTGTTTGTGACTAGAACGTGGCTCTGGAGGTGCCACTGCTGTTGTGGGCAGCAAAAGCAGGTCCTTCCCTCCTGAATTTAAAGCATAATGGAGATTTTTTTACCCCCTTTATTAATATCACAATAAAAACTTCACATTACAATCCTGAGCTTAACATAGCCTATTCCTTTAGCCCTGCTATTGCAGCCCTAAAACTGCAGTATAAATAGAGATAAAAAACAGACCCTCTGTGTCTGCAATCCCCCCAAACCCCAGGGCAGGCTGAACACTGCAGTGGGACAGGATGGGGGTAAAAGCCTGTGCAGCCTTGTGTCCTATTTAACTCTGAGCAGTGCAGCAGTTGGGCCTGCTTGACATTTGAGTCACTAATTTCAATTCCTGTTCAGGGGAGTCTGTCAGAGCACTCAGCAGTGTCTGCTGAACCATCAGCAAGTGCCCAGCCTTCTGACCCATCTTTTGGAAAGGTTCAGGGGTTTGGGTCAGGGGTTTTGTTTGCTTGTTTGTTCAGCATAGGGAGAAGCAGCTTTTCCAGCTAATTTAGGGCAGGTCAGGTGATGGGGAGTGTCTGTGCTGGCTGAATTTTGGGTTGTGATGAGGTCTGAGGTGCCTCTTAGCCCTGAAGGCCCACTAGTGTGGGCTAAAGGAGTGCAAGAGAACTTTGATTTGTGGAGTACAAATCTTTTGTAGAAACTTGGAGATAGCTCCTGACAGAGCAACATCACTAAAATAATGAGGATTTATTCACAAAACCTTCTGTGCTTTTTTTAAATCTCAGAACTCTGTTTCAGTGTTAACTGGATATAACACTGATTGCTATTGCTTGTCCCAAAGCTGTTCTGACCTGAAGGGAGCAGTTTTAGCATGGTGACCATTACAGGTGTGCTTAAATATTAATGCTGTGGTTCCTCATCTTGTGATCCCCCCTGCTCATCTGAAATGGCTTTGACTTGCCTGGAGTCATCCAGTTTTCCTCCACCTTTGCTCTCCTGGGAGTTCCTGGGCAAACCCCCAGCCTGTTTGGAGGGCACAGGAGCTGCTGAACCACTGGATCCCGTGGAGAATTTCAGATTTCACAGGGAACAATGAGGTGAAACTGGGCAAACTCACCCAGGGGAACAAAAGCATTGCACTTGCATGGCTGAGGTCAGGGAAGGGCAGTGGGAATGAGAACTCCTCAAATTTAGCCCTACACAGCTTGAGTGAGCAGCACATTGCAAAAGTAACTCCACTCAAACAAATGATCCACCTAAGTAGCTGAAAGTAGAAAGGCCATTTGCCATTCCTAACTTCTGTACCTAAGCATCACTTTAGAATGTAAAGCACTGATTGCAGGGCTTGAAAGCACTCACAGGGAGATGATTGTTGTGATTTGTATAGTCAGTCCCAGAACACGGTGTTCCCCCAACACCACAGTTCCAGCTCCTTTAGGTAATGTCAAGGGAAGGCATATTTTTCTTTTGTGTCATTCAAGAGACAAAAGAATGTCCTGTGCCAGTGAGGAGCAGAAGGAAACAAATCCTGCCAGATGCTCACTGAAGTATAACCTGCCTTTAAACCAGACATTTGCAAACAAGCCTTTAGTTTAACACTGTCTGCAGTAGAAGGACCTGGTGAAACAGCAGGAGAAAAGCACTGACCAAACAGGCCTGGCTGACTTCCCCAAACACATGAGCTGCTGGTTTGTACCTGTTCCCAGGATTTCCATCATTCTGTCCCTGGAATATCCCTGTATGTTCAGGAGCCATTAAGAAGCATTTGAGCTGGATATCCAAATCCAATCCCAGTGGCTGCTGCTGGACTCCTGAGCACCATGAGTGCTGCTGGGGGGAGCTGAAGAGATGTGCTGAACTCAGAAATAGCTCTTCCTTGGAAAGCTGGAGGGCTGAATCACAGTGTGTTGGCTCAGTTCTGAGCAGACAAGGCATCACATCTGCCTCCCTGTAGGCGAGGAGTCTTCACTGGCATCAGGATTAGCAGCCAGGTTCTCTCCCTTTGGAAACCAGGCAGTAATGATGCTGAGGGCTCAGGCTTGCTGTGAGCAGGGTCAGCTGCCCAGGGCTGGGGGCTGGGGAGGTGGCAGCACTGGGAGCAGGAAGGGGCTGCTCGTGGCCCTGCTTGGCCTGCACTGCTCCCCCTGTCCCTCTCTGCTCACTGAGTGTGCCCCCACGTTGAACTTTGGGGACTAAATAAGTTATTTTGCTCAGAGGCATTAACCGCTCACTGCTGCCTGTGAAGCTGAGACAACGAGAGCCAGCCCTGAGCACGTCCATGGCTGAGGTTGTCCCGAGTCCACTGAAAATACGAGAGACATGGACAAACAGGAACACCAGGGGAAAATGTGGAAACCTGGGAGGGGACAAGGCAGCTTCTGAGCTGAGGTAGCTGAAACTGAAAGCACCTGAGGGACACCACTGGCTTGACAGACACTGGGGAGCCTGCACAGTCCACCTGATAAAATGACTACAGAAATGCAAATATACACAGACTTTTTTTCCTAGAACAGAGTGTAAGCCCTTAAATAGACACCACTCCTGATTCCCAGCAGTCCAGAGGAAGTCTTGGGGAAAAAGGGGATGTGGGAACTAGTGCAAAGTTTTTGAAGTCTTGGGGAAAAAGAGGATGAGGGAGCTAGTGCAAAGTTTTTGTAGCTATCAAAGAAACAAATTACAGATCCAGATTTTAAAATGTTTCAGAGACACGAGATTTTTTTGGAGCTGCAGTTTTGGACTCAGTGCCCCCACTACTGCTCTCAAGGCTCCCCTCCAGGCTCAGGCATGGGCACAGTTGCAGGAGCAGTGGCTTGGGAGTTGCTGGCCCCACTGGTTGCTGCCCATGAGTCAGGGGAATGACCTTGCAGCAGGCGGCTCGCGGTGCCGCTCTCGGAGCCGTGCCAGGACAAACGGCACTGGCATCTCACAGTGCTGGTGCAACCATTTTGTGACATTCCAGCCTGGCCTTTGCTGCTGCTGCTGCCTTTGCACCGAAATGTTTGGGGGTGTGGGGATGGGATGGAGTATTCCCTTCTTGTTCCTCACAAGAGGAACTTGATACTGTCTATATCTATATACAGATATAGAGAGGATATGGACAACTCCTGTGCTTGTCTACATCCTTGTCCATTAACATCAGCATTACAGACACTTAACCAAATTAAATCTTACTGTCCCCCCCAGCCACACCCGTATTAAACTGTGAGAAAACAGATGATGAAGTTTTAAAAATGCTACGCAGCAGCACTGAATTTTCTGGATAGGTCTGGGAGTGATTTGTCAGAAGAGCGAGGGTAAAATACTTGGCATTTGGACATTTTAATGAATGTTCCCAAATAAGAAAACAAAAACATTTTCTTGTAGACTTTAAGCTGCTCAGAGCATCAGGAAAGCTCCTGACACAGAGCCCAATGCTGTATTTGTGTAACATGGAAATGAAGAGCAGCAGCAGCGCTGCAGGCTCTGAGTCTGCTCTGCCAGCAGCAGAACGGCCAGGGGTGCCCTGGTTCATCCGAATTCCTCCACCATTGGGGGGGTCACTGGGTGAATCTGATACCCCTGACCCTTCAGGTGTGGTTTGAACTTTAATATCAATACGAAATGAACGTTTCTAACCATATTCAAGCTTTGCTCTCATCAGCTCCACTCCCTAAAGCACAGACAGGAACCAACAGCAAAATTCGTCTGCGTCACAGATGTAACATGACCATCGGCAAAACAAGTGCAGGAGCAGATCATGGCTGTCTCGTCCCTCACAGAGCCTTCCTTCGCTAGCAGACAAGAAGATGGTAATGCTTTTAAATTTATATCATGAGCATGTGAAATGCTGCCCTTCCTTCCCCAAAGGCTGCGCTCCCAGGGCGGTCAGAACGCCCCAGAGAACTGCGTGTGTTCTGCCAGCGCCTTCCCCGGCACTGCGTCACGGTGCTGCACCAAGGCCGAGGCACAGCACACCCCACTTCCCAGAGCAGGGAAACCCAGATACAGGAACATGAATCAGCTCGCACAGTGGCACACACACAAGTGTCAGAGGGAGGAAGAAATCACAGCTTTCCCCGGTCTTTTTGCGGCAATATGCAGCAAACGATGACAGAGCGGTTAGCCAGGTACAGCTCATGGTGACAGTGCCATCCCTGTGCACACAATCACTGCTGTCCTACAGAAATATGCCATGTCCCCTTCTTAGCCTTGTTTCCTGCCAGTCCCACAGATTTACCTGCTGACAGTAACCTCAATTCCTGAGTAATGAGATTTACAGCTGAAGTTTAACATTGAAATAACTCCTCTTTCAGCTGTCTCCTTACCCTCCCTGCCTTCAGTCACGGTTAAACCATCACTGTGGCAAAAAGATGGTGGCAAAAGCAATTAAACCAAATACAACCCTACGCTCAGCAGATAGACCTTGTGCCAGTGGCACCTCCTTTAAAGCCATGAGACAGCACTAGCTTTACAAGTGGAGGGGTTCTCCACCCCACAGCTGCGACGGGGAAAACGACACAGACCGGTCCGTGCAGCCGGGAAAACACTGAACCCACCCATCATCCACACAACTCCCGGCCATACAGAACCCCCTGCACGCTGCCTGGGACTGTTGTTGTGCGTGTGTGTGTATTTATGCCTGTCTGTCTGGCTGCAGGGACCACCGTCGTGGCTGCTGTTGCTGCTGTTCCCCTGCTCTGCGGATCTGGCACTGCAGGAGGCAAGGATGTTCCAAGGGAGCCAGCTACAGCCAGCGAAGGCTCGGTGAGTCAGGAGGGGTTGTGACGACTGCAGTAAGAGGCTGAAATTCACTATGGAATCTGGCAGGGAGGGAGGAAAGATGGAGATGGGAAAGAGGGAAGGAAAGTGGGGAGTGGCACGTACTGTCTGTGGTGCTCTTCCCTCCCCGTTCCTGCGCCGCACTGCCGCGGGAATGGCGGTCCTGCGCAAAGGACGGGCTCGGGAAAAATCCGCAGCGCCTGCGGCCTTCACCGAACCACCAAAATCGGCCAGGGTGTAAACCCAGCCCTTGTCTCTCCCTGTCTCCCAGAGCACCCTGCAGAGGACAGGCTGCAGCCCCGGCGGTGGGGACGGCGGACGTGCGGTGCCGGAGCTGGTGCTGAGCCCAGCGGTTGTTGCTAAACAACCAGCCCTGACGCTGGAGATGTCAGCCCGTCAGTAATAGAGATTAAACACTTGTGCTATCACATCCTGAAACTTGGGTAAGCATCAGAATGATGAAGGGCTATGGAATAATGTTCCCTGTCGTATGAGAAAGCAAAGTTACCACTCCACTGCATAATCAGGAAACTTCCTCGACCAGAAGGACCAAGCTCAAGGCTGGCTGTGTCCTCAGCACTTCCAGGCAGAGTTGCCATCTTCATTGCTGGTCGCTTTAAGAAGAGAGGTGAAAAAATAGTATAGTAAATGGTTAAGAGAGAAAAGTGCTCTCCCCTTCATTTCCTCATCCTCTCTCTGCCCTCTGTCTCCCATTCATCCTTAACCAGTCCTTCCCAGTCCTTCAGTCCTTGCTTTCTAATGCTGTTATTTTCTTTGGAAACCTTTCCAGAGCCGTCACTTCGGGCAGTCTTCAGCTGTCCCTGATGTTACCGAGCCTGTGGCAAACTCACACTTGTGCAAACAAAAACTGAGTTTGGGCAAGGGTCATTTTCACTTCTTTAACTATTCCCACAACATAATTTCCAGGTGCAATCCCTGCCCCAAGCAGTTCACAGTCCTGCCAGCGCTCCACCACACCATAATGGAGAAGGAAGCAAGGAAACTCCATGAACCCCAGCACTTTCCCCTTCGCCGTGGTTGCAGCTCTGACCTGCCATCGTCACGACTGGACAGCGAAATGACCACTCCCTGGAGCACCCATGGGCGAAGGGCCGGCACCCAGCACACCGAGGAGTGACCAGTTCCCGTCCTCCTGCTGCCCAAGGGACACCTGGCATCCCAGGATCCGAGGTGGGCACGGAGCGAGCAGCGGGCAGTGGGCAGCGAGCAGGGGGTGGTGGGCAGTGAGAGCAGGCAGGGAGTGGTGAGTGGGCAGTGGGCAGTGGGCAGCAGGCAGGGAACAGACAGAGACCATGCAGGGAAGGGGCAGGGAGCAGTTAAGGAGCAGCAGGCAGGGAACAGGCAGGGAGGGGGCAGCTGGCGGTGCTTGGAGCACTAAAAGGAACAGAGGGGTTTGACACCCTCAGACAGGGAGCAGACAAGGAGCAGTGGGCAGGGAACAGGGAGCAGGCAGGGAACAAGCACGGAAGGGGCAGCTGTTGGTACTTGGAGTGCTGGAAGGAGCGCTGGGTTTGACACCGGCAAGCAGGGAACAGGCAGGCAACAGGGAGCAGGGCAGCAGCAGCTGCCTGTACTTGGAATGGGTGAAATGAACACTCAGTTTTGATACCTGCAGGCAGGGAATGGGCAGGGAGCAGGCAGGGTATGAGTGGAGCAGGGGCAGCTGCCGGTGCTCCAGCCTGGGATGAACGCTCAGCTCTGACATGGACAGGGAACAGGCAGAGAGCAGTGGGCAGGGAATGGGCAGGGAGCAGGCAGGGTATGAGTGGAGCAGGGGCAGCTGCCGGTGCTCCAGCCTGGGATGAACGCTCAGCTCTGACATGGACAGGGAACAGGCAGAGAGCAGTGGGCAGGGAATGGGCAGGGAGCAGGCAGGGTAGGGGCAGGGAAGGCACAGGGAATGCAGGGAAGGCACAGGGAGCAGTGTGCAGGGAAGGCACAAGGAGCAGGCAGGGAGCAGGCAGGGAAGGGACAAGGAGCAGTGTGCAGAGAACGGGCAGGGGCCGAGAAGGCACAGGGCAGGCACGGGGACAGTGTGCAGGGATCGGGCAGGCAGGCACAGGGCAGGCAGGGATCGGGCAGGCACAGGGGCAGTGTGCAGGGATGAGGCAGGCACAGGGCAGGCAGGGATCGGGCAGGCACAGGGGCAGTGTGCAGGGATGAGGCAGGCACAGGGCAGGCAGGGATCGGGCAGGCACAGGGGCAGTGTGCAGGGATGAGGCAGGCACAGGGCAGGCAGGGATCGGGCAGGCACAGGGGCAGTGTGCAGGGATGAGGCAGGCACAGGGCAGGCAGGGATCGGGCAGGCACAGGGGCAGTGTGCAGGGATGAGGCAGGCACAGGGCAGGCAGGGATCGGGCAGGCACAGGG
>VZRZ01008884.1:1578-16502 GCA_013398175.1 Climacteris rufus | reverse complement strand
AGCCTCTGGAGCTTCTGGAGCCCCTGGAGCCTCTGGAGCCTCTGCAGCCTCTGGAGCCCCTGGACCCGGGAATGCCAGAGCCGGGAATGCCAGAGCCGGCAATGCCGGGTCCGGGAATGCCAGAGCCGGGAATGCCATGGCCGGGAATGCCATGGCCGGGAATGCCAGAGCCGGGAATGCCAGAGCCGGGAATGCCGCAGCCGCAGCTGCCCCGGCCCCTCCGCGCGGCTCCGCAGCCTCCCCTGCCCTCATTCCCTGGGCCCGGCCTGCCCAGCCTCCTAATCTGCGCTAAGCGGGCCTGCCGATGAACGCTGCGATAAATTTAGAAAGAAATCTTTGTGCGGGTCAGAGGAAAAACACGGCGGGCGGGCAGCCCGACCGCGGCTCCGCTCCCCCCGCTGCCCCGGCAGAGCCGGCGCGGTCCCTGCGCGGAGCAGGAGCGGCCGCGGGGCTCAGAGCCGGCCCGGACCCTGCTGCAGTCTCTGAGGCACGGATACCCCATTGAAAATAAAGATTTTTAACTGATCCGAGCGGGAAAGGAGCGGGAGGAGGCAGCGCGACCGCGACCGCGACCTGACATTTCAGCCGGAGCCCTTAAAGAGCCAAGTTCACCTTCCCCGGACTTGTTTATAAGCAGGGAAAGCACTCGTGCTTCATTCCTCTCGCTCTGCCTGCACAGCACAGCCGCGCTGCTCCCTCCCCTTTCGCTAATCTCTTAAATTGTTTTAAAACAACAACAACAACAAAATAATGGCATTAGCGGCGCAAAATCCCCCGCGAAATCACCAACCCAGCCCCGCTCCCCTCTCTAAAAGTCTGGACGTTTCAAACTGTTTTACCATTTGCTGGTAAATTATATTGTACCAACACAAGGAGAGGAAAAGAATTTTCTGAATGTATTTCCTTTAATAAGCTATTAAGACCTTGTACTGCTAATTAAACTATTAATTAGACATCTTATCATTCCTAAACACGTTAGCATGTTGCCAAAGCAGCAATCAGCCTCTGGGGCAGGCAGGAGATAAGGAAAGAAGGAAGATGCAAACATGAAGATTAAAAAAATATGAAGAAAAAAGAATCAAGAGAATGAGAAATAGCAAATAAATAACTAAGAGTCAGAAGAGTAATGTGCTGCTTAATTTATAGGAATAAAAAGTGTGTAACTTGAGAATGAATCTCCTTTGTAGGAGCCCTTGGGACGTCTGTGTCTTATGCAGGACAAAAAGATACAGGACTTTTCAGACCTTGTTTTGCAGTCAGAGTGGTGGCCCCAGCGGTGGAACTCCTTTTTCCCCAACACCAGAAGTTTCCATTAGAAAACGAAAGGAAAAATTATTCAATTTTTTTTTTTTCATCCAGAAGAAAAACACAAAGAATTTTCAATAGGAAAATCTTAACCCAGAGGAATTCCTGCACCTGAGTCCACCCTGACCCACAAACCACCCCAGGCTCACCCATCCTTGTCTCACCCGGTTTTTTAAGGTAAAAATGAAAATTGTGCAGCCTCACAGCACTTAACTTGTTCTTTGCGTGCTGTGAAAGCTCCTCCTGCCCTGGTGGGTCCCTAAGGAATGAGAAATCTGGGAATGTGGGGGCAGCTCTGCCTCCCCCCAGGGTCCTGCTCACACAGCCTGTGACCTTTGAGACCTCAGTCCTGGCTCTCCCTGATCCCTGCTCATCTCTGGCTCCAGCTCGGGGTTTGCAGCACATTAAAATGTTTTTAGACCCCAATTCCTCAGCGTTTGCCTTTGACAGTTGATCTCTAGGGATGGATAATCTCATTTATGTCTGTTACTACAAATCAAAACACCAGCAAATTAAATGGATCTGAAGGCTAAGATTAAAGACTCCAAACACATGGGAAGTGCCTGTAATGCAAATAGCTGTAAATATAATTTCTGTGAGTTTGAAAAGCCCTGCACAGATGCTGTTCCATTTACCTTGAAAGCAAAGATAGAACCATGGAAGCATTAAGGCTGGAAAAGACCTCTAAGATCAAGTCAGACCATTAACCCAGCACTGCCAAGCCCACCACTGAAATTCCACGGTTGGAAAAGGAGAAAAAAGGAAATGAGCTTGAACATCAGCCTTTTCCAGCTCTGGGAGATGCCCCTGTGGCCATGGGATGGTGACTGAGCTCTGGGCTGGCTCAGGAAGGGTCTGAGCCAGGGCACTGCTGCTTCCCCAGCGGGGATTTCAGGGACACAGCCTGGCTCCCCTGCTGCTGCTTCCCCAGCTCCTTTTCCAGCAGCCAGGGTTGGTCCAGAGGCTGTTCCACAGCCCTGCTCTGCCCTGCATTCCCTGGGCTGCCACTGAAAATCCTGCCTGGCCTTGCAGGGGCTGCAGCAGCAAAAGTGGGAGAACTCCCGGGTGACTTTTGCAGGTTCCAGCACTGAACAAACAAACGGGAAAGAAACTGATGTGAAATCCTTGCTGGAAATGTCACTGTGGACGTCCCCATTCCTGGAATATGAGCGCCAAAGGCACTGTCGTCTTCTCCCTCCACAGCTGCACAGTTTTTGTGTGCTGGGGATGGATCGTGGCGCAGCAGAGCTCCGTGCTGGGGCAGAACCCTTTTTTCGGGAGCTGCAATTCCCGAGTTCCGGCCGCCCTCTGGAGCCCAGCGCGGGATGCTCTGGCACAGCGCGGCCGGCAGAGAGCGGCCTTGGAGCAGAAATGTTCCTCTGCTGCTGCTCCAACCCTGCGGGACCTCGGCGTGGTCCAGCCCGGGCTCTGACCCCGCTCCACCGCAGCGCCCGAGCGACCCAAAGAGCGGCCGGGAAGGAGCTGCCCCGGGCCGGGAAGGAGCTGCCCTGGCCCGGGATGCGCTGCTGGGCCGGGAAGGAGCTGCCCCGGGCCGGGATGCGCTGCTCGGCCGGGAAGGAGCTGCCCCGGGCCGGGATGCGCTGCTCGGCCGGGAAGGAGCTGCCCCGGGCCGGGATGCGCTGCTCGGCCGGGAAGGAGCTGCCCCGGGCCGGGATGCGCTGCTCGGCCGGGAAGGAGCTGCCCCGGGCCGGGATGCGCTGCTCGGCCGGGAAGGAGCTGCCCCGGGCCGGGATGCGCTGCTCGGCCGGGAAGGAGCTGCCCCGGGCCGGGATGCGCTGCTCGGCCGGGAAGGAGCTGCCCCGGGCCGGGATGCGCTGCTCGGCCGGGAAGGAGCTGCCCCGGGCCGGGATGCGCTGCTCGGCCGGGAAGGAGCTGCCCCGGGCCGGGATGCGCTGCTCGGCCGGGAAGGAGCTGCCCCGGGCCGGGATGCGCTGCTCGGCCGGGAAGGAGCTGCCCCGGGCCGGGATGCGCTGCTCGGCCGGGAAGGAGCTGCCCCGGGCCGGGATGCGCTGCTCGGCCGGGAAGGAGCTGCCCCGGGCCGGGATGCGCTGCTCGGCCGGGAAGGAGCTGCCCCGGGCCGGGATGCGCTGCTCGGCCGGGAAGGAGCTGCCCCGGGCCGGGATGCGCTGCTCGGCCGGGAAGCGCCTGGGACAGCGCAGGGCAGGAGCTCCCGCCTGGGAGGGCTCCGCTGCTTCTGTGATAAAAGGGATGGGACACCCGACTGAGGGACATAGTTAATAAAAATTAATTTAAACTCGTTTGCGATGACAAATTTGGTTTCAGCAATGCACAGTCAGCCACCTTCAGCTCACAGCAGAATTTTATGGTGGTTCAGACAGGAAGGTGTTGCTTAATTTCTGGGAAAATCTGTGATTTCAACCTGCAGAAGGATTTGGGGGCTGCTTGGGTGGGTGGCAGAGCTCCTGCTTCTGTTCCAGGCTGTGGAATGGACATGGCATCGAGTGGCAATGCTGCATTTATATTCTTTATATTTATACTTATACTTACACTTATATTGATACTTATATTAATATTAATATTTATATTTAACACCTTGCATTGATCACCATTCTTCCCCAGAGGATGTTTTCATGCCAATTCTTTTCCTCTATGGGGTCCCTTTCAATAAGAGGGTCCCCACCAGGTAAACAGACTGTGGGAGCAGAACCAGGTAAGAGCATTTGCATCAACCCTGAACCACATTTATGGGAAATCGTTGCTGTTGGAAGCTGAAATGGATTCAGCACCCCCAAAATGGCCCAAAAATCAGCTGTGGGGCTGCAGGGGATGGTGAAAGGAGAGGGCTGCCCAGGGCTGGCAAGGAAGGAATGCAAGGGGTCTGATAAGGAAGGAATAATAATAAAAACCTTTTTGGCTGGGCCAGAGCTGAGCCTGCCTGTGTTTACACAGAGGCACAAAACTTCCTGAGCTGGAAGTGCAGCCTTTTCCAGCCTTTTCCAGCCTTTTCCAGCCCTTCCCAGCCTTTTCAATCCCTTCCCAGCCTTTTCCAGCCCTTCCCAGCCTTTCCCACTGGCTCAGCACCGTCCCTGCTCCCGGCACTTCCCTCAGTGTGGAGGATTCAGAGAAACCTTTTGTTTTGCCAGAGCACTTGGCTGTGACTTTGTTGTGCTGCCTGGCTGCAGGACATCCCCTGAGCTGTGCAAAATGCACCTGATGTTTATGAGATCCCCAGCTCCCCATCCCGTGCCCACTGGACAAACAATTGCCAGGAGCAGAAGGCAGCCCCTGCTCCCCGTCCCACCTCACCAAGCCTCTGGCAGAGCTGTCCCTGCCAAAGTGATTTGGTTTTCCTGCATCTGTTCCCCCTGCAGAGGCCAGACTGCCCCCAAACACAGCAGAACAGGAGTCAGGGCTGGCCGGGGTCCCCTGGGGTGTCCCTGCTGTGCCTCTGCCAGGGATCAGCACTAGGAAGGGTCAGGCATCCCAGGGAGGAGAGGGAGGTCAGGAAAGGCACCGTTCCCAGAGCTCCTGCCCTCACTGCAGCTCGAGCATCTGCAGCACAGAAGGCACCAAAGGGCTGCCACACATCCCCTGGGAATTCTTGGGGCAGGATGTTGCTGGTCAGTGTAGAGACTGAGGAGCCTGCACAGAGTCACAGAATCCTTTAGGCTGGAAAATCCCTCTGGGATCACCGAGTCCAAGCTGTGCCCATCCCCACCCTGAGCTCTGAGTGCCACATCCAGGGATTCCTTGGACACCTCCAGGGGACTCCAAAACTCCCTGAGCAGTTCCAAGGCCTGAGCACCCTTTCCATGGGGAAATTCCTGCTGCTGTCCAACCTGAGCCACCCCTGGTGCAGCTTCCCTGCTGTCAGGCCAACCCCCAGCCCTGCACGTCACCCAGAGTCTCATTTATTTCTCCAGGAATTAACCGGGTGTCTAAAGCACCAAAAACAATCAAACAAGCAAGGTGTAATAATTCACTGTACGTCACTCATTCTGCAGAAGTGTTTGTTGGGACAGGGAGGATGTGCTCAGAGCCAGCCACAGCCTTTAGTCATGGGGTTTCTGCTGGGAAAGAAACTCTCTCTGAGGCGTGGTCCCCCCTCCCTGCTGGCAGCAGCCAGAGCCACACACCCCGGTGGGATCAACACATTGCTCTTCCAAGGACACAACAGAGAAGCTGATTTTTAATACTTAATTTTGGTTTTTTTTTTTTTTTGTCAACCGGGTTTATTTACAATGAGATTTGGGAGAAGCAATTCACACCAAAGCAAACAACCTGAAATATTTCACTTGTGTTTAAGCGACTCTTGCACCCACAAAAACAGCTCTGGGTGATGATGGACGTTGCTGCCATTGCATTGAGCACTGTACCAAAAAAACCTCTTCCCCTCAGGTGTTCAGCGCTGAGAAAAGGTTGGGATGAGTTCACTTGTGAGAGGGTAGATCAGCTGCAGGGCCATTTTTGTGCTTATTTTCGGTGTGGAGGTCGCTGCTGGTGCCAGCAGAGGTTTGTGTGGAACCACCTCCTCCTCTGGGCTGGCACCAGCAGCACGGGGCTGGCACAACCAGGGCTTTGGCTCCCTAAAAACGTGCTTGGGATGGGGAGCAAACCTGCCCTGGGTTCCCCTGGAACAAACCTCCCCTGGCACTGAGCTGCTGGGAGCTCCATGTGGCTCCAGCACTGCATCCCTCAGGAGCAGGGTCAGCACAGAGAGGGGTCAGAGCTGCTCCTGCTCTTGGGGTTTGGGTGCTCACCAGAGGGAAACTCCTGCTCTTTGTTCAGGTTCCTGCTGCTGCTGCAGAGAGAGGAGCACCCATCCCAGAGCCGGGTTTCTGCCTCCCACCCATCCCCCTGGGAGCCCTTTGGCACCTTTGATTCCCAAATTCCTGCCCCAGGTGCCAGCAGGGACAGTGGGGGCACTCCCAGCCCCAGAGCCACACAGCCCCCTCCAGCCTTCTCCTCTCACTCAAGGGATCCATTTCTGGCTCTGCCTCAGCACATCTCCCCAGTCCCTGACAGGAGGAGACTGGGGAAGGTTTTTCCTCTAAAACAACTGCCTGGGTCCTGGTAGGATTCAGAAAGAAACAAGTTTGAGGTCTGCTGCCATTTCAGCCTTCAGTTTTACACAGAGCTTCAGCAAATTCTGCTGGAGTAGGAAACAGTGGAGGAGACCTAAAGCACAAGAAGGGGTTAAATGCCTGATGGGCTTAAAAGAGGAAGAAATCCTGTACTTAGACATAAAGATGAGATTATAAACAACTCCGTTAACCAAAACTATCTGAAACCTGAGAGGTTTTAGTCACTGCAATCCCAATTTAACTACTTTAATCAGCCTAACATATTGCTACCAGAAATTTGGGCTGTTCGGAGTCCAACTCTGCCTCTGCTTCAAAGCTGTGGAGGGCTAAGGGCACTTGCATTTCTCCTGATGTTCTTCTAACAACAAAAGCAGAGAACAGCTGTGGAGAAGTGTCCTGTGTGGTCAGTGGGAGGAGGAGGAGGAGGAAGAGGAGGGGGAGAAGCTGCTCTCTGGCAGCTCTGGCCCTCCATGTGCTTTAGGCTGATTTTGAAGTTCTTCACAGAGATCACCATCATACTAGAGAAGGTCTGCAATTCCCTCGGTGTCCGTGGCAAGCTGCTGCCCTGGCCGGAGCTGCCCTCACATGGGGGTGTCAGCGGGGCAGTGCTGCCCGCCCGAGTGCCCGTTCGTGGGCCCCGGCCCGTTCTCCTGCCTGCCCCCGTTCACCTTGGGCAGCTTGGCCTTCTCCTGCAGCTCTCCTGCCTCCTGGCAGGGCGACATCAGCATCGTGTTCCCCTGGCTCTCCGTGTAGTAGGGGTCTTCAGCCTGCACAGGGACAAAGGCACAGTTAGGGAGGGAAGGAAGGGGCTGATGGTTCCAGGGCAGGGGCTGCCCACACCCCTGGGCAGGAGGGACAAACAGCCACAGCTCAGGGCGCTGCTCTCGCTGGCAAGAAGGGGAGCAGAGGCCCTGAGCCGATGTGAAGAAGGAAAACCACCCAGGAGCTGCATTTTCCCTCCTGCACCTGAAAAGAGGAGCTGCCAGGCTTTGGTGTTTTCTCATGGCCGGATTTTGGAGCTGACCTTGCTGTGGGTTTGCAAAGCTGAGGGGACAGGCCACCTCTGCTGTCCACTCTGGCCAAGCAAGGAGCACCATTGAATGGAAAGGATGGAAATTGTCTGTTTTCTCCCCTTGCCCTTCCTTTTGGGCTGTAAATGAGTGCACAGCTCACAGCAAGGTGCCAGAAGAGGCTGGGAGCTGCTATTACTGAGAGGACCCAGGGCCATCCAGAGCTGCCTCCATCCCCTCACAAGAGCTCCCTGCAGGTTGTGACATTCCTGCAGCCCTGCAATGGCCACTGGTGACCCTGGGTGGCAATTCCCAGCTGGAAGCTGCTCCAGCAGCTCCTCAGCAGCATCCAGCAGCTCCTGGCTGGCGTTCACCCAGCCCCTTGTCCTTTGCCAGGGGTGGGCTGGACTTGTCTCACCTGGAGCTGGGATTGGCACTGCCAGGGGTTCCCAGGGGCAGCCCCCAGGCTCACACCCTCAGCGGGGTCAGCAGCCAGGGACACAGAGGCAGTGTCCCTGCCCATGACACTGCTCCCCTGTTTTGGGAGCATCCTTCCTGGCCAGGAAAGAACCCAGTGGCTCCCCAGGACACGGCTCAGTGGGTCAGTGGTGGGGAATCACAGCCCAGCCTCACTTTACAGAGGGTCGTGTCCCAGAGGTCACTGGTGGGGAAGGGTCCTCAGTGCCTGGAAAGGGGAGAATGGAAATAGGAAATTTCTGCCTCTTTCTTTCTTGATGTGTTTTATTACCACTGCTTGTGGGGAGAAATAGCCTTTATTACAGCACGGGTACAGACAACTCAAACAAGGAATGGCAATTAAAGTGTGTCACTTTTAATGACAAATTCGTAGGGTTTAGGTGGCTCTGGAGGGCTCTTGCTGGATGAGTTCTTACTGCTGAGCAAAAATGAGTGTTAGACCTGGCAGTCTGTGTGAGGAAGGGGCGGTTCTGCTGCAGGATTTTGAAGGGCAGAGAGGTTTCCCCTCACCCTGTGCAGCCCCCCTGCCCCTGCCTTGCCCAGGCTGCCCCAGACTCAGCCAGGACAGGGGCTGGGCACACCCAGGGGTGGGCACAGAGCCATAGGGGGTGGGGATCCCCCTTCTATCCCCCCAGGACCCCCCTCTGCCGGCAGGCTGCTCTCTACCTGCGGCTCTGCCACCTGTAAGCACTGACCAGCCTCTCCCCCGTGGGGCTCCAGCTCCGCCGCTTCATCAGGAAATATCCAGCCAGGCCCAGGAAAGCCAGCAGCAGCCCAGACGTGACCAGGGCGATCAGGGTCTTCTGGGAAGGGTCCCGGGGGCTCCTCGTGCTCTCCTTTTTACGGGGTTCTATTCCAAACTGGGGAAAACAACCAGCAGAGAGAGGCGGGAGTGGGCCAAACAGGAAGCGTTTGCATCTGCAGCGCAGGCAGCCGCGAACAATGCTGCTCTTCACCTCCTTGGGAAGCTGCTCGTAAACAAAGCTGGGCTCTGCTGCCCCGGCCCTGGGAGCCCTCCCGTGCTCCCAGCCCCATTCCCAGCCCGTCTCTCCTGTGGCACAGGGAGTTTTCCCCTCTGGAGCAGCCCCGGGGTTGGAGCGCACGTGTGCGGGGCTGAGCTGGCTCTGCGCGGCAGCTCTGCCATTTCTCCATCCACAGCCACCTGGAGCTCAGCTCCACGAGCCAATGGCAGCCCCAGGGGAGGGCTGAGAGGAGGAATTAATTAATATCAGCCTGGTCCTTTGAAGAAGCTGAGTGCCAGTTGCATCCTGAGAGTTATTGTTGGGATCGAAACCTTTTCCGAGAAAATACTACAGCATTTTACAGAACCATTTCAAGCATTTCCTCCTGCATGGGCTGTGTCAGGTCTCTCATGGTGCATCATGGCCTCGCTGTTTGTCTGCTGGTTGGCTCCATCCATGGAGTCCCAGACTGGTTTGGGTTGGAAGGGACTTAAAAAATCATCCAGGGCCACCCCCTGCCACGGGCAGGGACACCTCCCGCTATCCCAGGGTGCTCCAAACCCCATCCAGCCTGGCCTTGGGCACTTCCAGGGATCTCCTGAGCCAACACTCATCAGACACCTCCAAATTAGGGGCAGGTCCAAGTCTCAGTATCTCCCCCAGCTTCAACTGATGTAAACCCCTCATCTCTCCAGCCCCTTGGGCCACCCACTTTTTGCAGCTGAATTTGCTTAAGGAATTTACCTTTTCCAAGTGAGACTTCTGGAGCATGTTCAGAAGTTTTTCAGGATCTGCAAGGTTCAAAACAGGAGAGCACATTACACACATTATCCACATTAATTACATACATTACATACATACATTACATGCATTACATTAATATATTACATGCATTAATTACATGCATTAATTGCAGCTCATGGCACACCAAAGGGCCTGGCTGTGCACAAAGGAGCCAAGGTTGCTCCTGGAGGCAATTCCATGGCTCCAGAGATGGAGCAAGAGCTCAGAAGCAAGAGCAGTGGTTGCAGAGAGGGGTCTCCTTCCAGGATGTGTCTCCCAGCCCTTCCCCACTCACAGTCCCTCTCCCACTGCCCGAGGTCCTTCCCCAGGGATCCCAGCAAGGGAATCAGCCCCACTGACCTTTCTCTCCTTCCAGGCTGAGGAGCAAACAGTCCCTGTCCAGCTCGGAGGGAGCCAGTTTGATCTCGCAGGGGGAGCCAGCAGTGTGGTTTCTATTTTCACATATTGCTTTCCATAAATCTGATCCCTTCTTCTCCAAAAAGTCTTTCTGCAAAATTTGCAAAAAAAACACCCATGAAACCAACCAAACGGAGCAATTCTCTGCCTCAGCCAGGCTGGTGGTAGAGTTGTACTTTCCCATTTGAGTTTTGGTGGCTCATCTGTGCCCTGCAAAGCTGACCTGGGTGTGAGACCTTCCCCTCCCACTCCAGCACTGCCCAAAGCCCCAGCACCAACCCCTTGGAGATGGAGATGCCTATTTCTTGTGCCTTAACTTAATGAGAAGAAATTAAATGAAGATATTATTAGCAACTCTTGAAAATGGCATTTAAACAAAGCTAAATTTAGGACCTGAATTGCACAGCAAGTCTCTCCAGGTTTTAGACTGGAACTGCTGAAGAGCCTTATTGTTTCAGAGTCCCAGGCAGGGGTTGGGAAAGGAGGGAAATAACAAAGAAGCATTGAGCCTTCCTGTTTAGGAAATGTCTTCAATGTTTTTGCTAGGTTGCTGATCAAAGGCTAGGTAAAAAAATACAAATTTCTCACATTTTAGAGCTGAAGGGACTCTTGGGTGGAAGAGGAAGAGGAGCAAGGAGCCTGCTGGCCAATCTCTGTACAGACAGGATAGGCTTTCTCCTCGGGGCTATTTTCAGCCAGGCTCACAGACAGAGCCCACAGTTGCTCCCAGACCTTATCAGCTTCCCTGACATCCTCCCAGCCGGGACAGCGTCCTGTGCCCACCCGAGGGACAGAGCCCACTGAACCCCCGTTCTGCTCTCCTCCCAACCCCAGTGGGGCTGTGCAAGAGGAAAAAGCCCCTGGTGCTGCAGGGGCTGCAGGGCCAGGAGGGTCAGTGCCTCCCCCCTGAGCTGCCCCAGCACCGGGCACAGAAACGCAGAAACTCCTCCACGGGAGAATAACAAACAAAGCGGTTTCAGCTGTCTCTGTAGAGCCTGGCTCGGGGTGAGGAAGGCCAAGATGGAACAAGAGACCCGAGTGTGTATTTTCCTTTCTGCGCTGTGGAAAGAACTCATCGGAGTGTCAGAATTTCCCTTTGCAATTAGCAGCGCCGGGTGCCAGCTGATTGCTCATTTGCCTCGGGAAAGGCCAGCAGGAAAGCGGGACACAGCTCCCTGCTGTCCCTCCCCTCCAGGCTGCTCTGCTCTGGCTCCCAGGTCAGCCTGAGCCGCCTGTCCCAGCCCGGGCTGGCCGAGGGGACAGCTCTGAGCTGGGCTGGGAGCTCCCAGAACAGCACGGGGGGATTTGGGGGTGTTTGGGTTTCACACAGAGGGAGGGTTAAGGGTGTGGGAGATTTGGCTCTATGGGATGCTCTGGATGGTCTATAGGCACCCATGCACAGATCTGGAACACACAAGCCCAGAAGGGCTCCGAGCCCACTAGATGGCATCTGGGATCGGAATCACCGGCTCCCGCTGGAGTTTCCCTGTGGATTCCTGCTGGAGTGCAGTCCCGGTAAACAGGAACAAGCCTAAATGCCACCTAATCACCAATGTGCAGAGAAAAGCCAAGTAAGACTTACTCATCCTAAGTGGCAGCAGTGTGGCTGCATGACAGATGTAAAATGATATATTTTTTATAAATTTTACACTGTCTCACAAGATCCAGCACCAGGCACCCTCTGTACCTCCAGTGGGAAAGGTTTCTTCCTCCCACCCTTCTCTGCTTTTATAAATGTTTCATGTTTGGTGCACAAGGCCAAGGCCAGCTCTAGAGAGCCTGGGATTCCCTTAGGAGTTGCTGGGGACGCTGAGCAGCTCCTTCTAATTCCTTATTTTCTTTCCTAGGGCAGTTGGCAAGACAAAAAAAAGCTCTTTTGTTCCCAACAGGGAAGAGGAAGAAGAAGAACAAAGGCAATTTCCTGTTAGACACGGTGGGAGATACTTTAGAGGCTGAACTGACCCCAGAGCTTTATCATGAAAAAGGAGATTTTATGCAACTGGGAGGTTGCACTTCCCCTGGAAGTGCTGTGATCCCCTTGGGATCCTCCCCTTGGGATCCTCCTGGGGCAGCTGTGGCCATCCCCTCCTGCACCAGCCTGGCACAGCCCGGCTGCTCTGCCCGAGGGACAAAAGATGTGATCTCCCCACCCCAAACCGAGCCCGGGCAGGGTGGGTGACCCCACTGCTGCAGGACCCTGCCCTCGGCTGTCCCCCTGCAATTCCCCCCTGGCAGACTCGAGGGGCCACTCACACACGTGCTGGACTGGTTGAGCTGCAGGCAGACGGCTCCAGAGTCGCTCTCCTCTCTGCCATTGAGGCATCTGATGGGAGGGGAGGAAGGCTGGAAGGGAAAACACACAGGGCTGACAGCAGTGCCCTGCTGGGGGCTGTGAGACAGCTCCAGCCTGCCCACGTCCCCCGTGCTCACCTCGGGGCTGTCCCTGGCTGGGTGCGGGGCTGTGCTGGCAGCTGGCACCGAGAGACGCTCTGGGGTGCCCGGGGAGCTGCTCCCGGCCGCCGTGGGCCCCGAGGTGGCTGCTCCCTGCCCGGGCTGTGTCCCGGCGTTGGGCGGCGTTGTCCCGGTGCTGGGCACCCCTGGACTCCCGGGCTGCGGCTCCGGGGGGGTGCCCGGCTGTGCTGAGGGGGCTGTGCTGGGCTGGGGGCTCGTCCTGAGCCCCGGGGAGCCCGGGGAGCCTGGGGAGCCAGCTGCAGCTCCTGCTGGGAAGGGATGCAAAGAAAGGGATGAAGTCCTCTAAGCACTGCAGTGAGCGGAGTCCAACATTGGTTTGGCGCTGCCAGCACAGCAGGAGTGACTGGCTCGCTGAGAATCGCTCCTCAGCCCTGGTTCAGCTGCCCAAAGGTGACTGAGCCTTCACACCCTGGGTGCAGGGTCACCACGGCAAAGGTGCCACCGCTAACCTCCCCAGCACCTCCTGGAGCCCCAGGCTTCAAAAGCATGCACAGAACCCAAACAGCAGAGAAAAGGTCCCTACACCCCCCCATCCCTGCTCCAGAGCCCTTCAGAGCCTGGCCTGGGCCTCTTCTCATGGGTTCACAGGAGGGTTTGGGGTGAAGGGTCCTCAAAGCCCCTCCAGCCCCACCCCTGCCCTGGCAGGGACACCTCCCACTGTCCCAGGGTGCTCAGAGCCCCGTCCAACCTGGCCTTGGGCACTGCCAGGGATCCAGGGGCAGCCACAGCTTCTCTGGGCACCCTGTGCCAGGGCCTCCCCACCCTCACAAGGGAACAATTCCTTCCCAATATCTCATTTAAATCTACCCTCCTTTAACTTAAAGCTCTTCCCCCTTATCCTCTGCTCCCAAAGGCTGACACCCCCTCAGAGGTGCCACATGGACATTGAGAGAAGATGAACGAGCCTTTTGTTTTGAACAGGATGGGTCCAAGCTGCCCATGCTCCTGACAGCAGGGCTGGGTGTCCCCAGGAGGGAATTTTGGGGTAGAATTAAAGCTTTTGACCATACTCTCAAACCATGCCTTGACGGTGCGAGCCTGTGCACTTCATAAATCTAATTATTAATACAAATGCTACCAGGAGTCACAGAGGGAGCAAAGGGAGAGGTTACCAGATGTTGGTTTGGCACTGGTGGTGTCTTCAGCAGCTCCAGTGGTTCTGGTGGCTCCAGTGGCTGCCGCAGTGCTGGTGTCCTCTGCTCCCGTGGCCGTGGCTGCTGGTGTGGGGGGCTCTGTCGTGCTCTCAGCAGCGCAGCCTGAGGGAAGAGGAAAATCTGAAGCCCCAGCCCAGCCCTGAGCCCCTGTGGGAAAGCAGGGAAGGTTTAGCTGCTCTCCCAAATTGGCTTTTTCTTGCCCCAAACTGGCAGGATGCCTTGGAGCACATCTGGGAGAGGCTCAGGGATGAAACATTTCAGCTGGGGGAGCACGAGACTGGGGTGCAGCCCTTGCAGGGTTCCAGGGCTCTCAGGAGGAGAACAGGCTCGTCCCCCCTCACCCCAGCCCATCCCCAGCTCACTGATGGATGCACAAAGCTGGATTTCAGAGTAGTTTGGATTTATAATCCTTGGAGGGAAGAATCAAGCCTTGGAAGAGATCACTTGTGTGCCTGAGGATAGATAAGTTGGATTTACAGTTGCAGGCACAATCTCAAAGTAAATAGAAACATTCCCACTGGCTTGGGATCAGCCCTGACTCATGAGTGAAAACATCTTTGGAGGTAAAGCAGAATGTTTGGAGAATGGTTTGCTGTTCTAACTTAAAGTTTATATATTGCTTCCTGCTGTGCTGCAGAGATGACACTTCCAGCTTTTCCTTCTGAAATGAACTACATGAGTCAGTGAAAATGCATTTCTCCCCATTCCTTCACCTTCTTTTCCTAAGATCTATTCCCACTTTTAACAAACAGCTTCAGTCTCTACCCCAGGGCTCTTGGTGTTTAAGATTCTTATCCAGGCACTAAAGAGAAAATCATACAAAATGTGTTGTTTCATTTGTAGTTCTGCCCAGGGGAGCCCGAGCTCCAAGAAAAGTTACTTCATCCTCCCAAACCACCCTGAGAGATGGAGCAGCTCTGGCAGGTCCTGAGCAGGATCTGCTGCCAGGGAAAAGCACGGGGCCAGGGGAGCTGCAGGACCGGGCACTGGGGACCGGCCTGGCAGGAATTTCTCTGCGTCAGGACGTCAGGACTTGGCTGGATCAGGTCCAGGGAGCCTGGATGGTTTGTGAGGAGCAAAGCCTGAGCTCACTGGGGTTCATTTTGGCAGTGGGTGGCAGGGGCAGAGCTGCTCCGCTGCTCCTGCTGTGGGAGGTTGGCCAGAGGGGGAAATGTGTGCCCCAGGCTGGCCCCGTGGAGCTGCCCACACTGGTGCTTCCCATCCCATCCCATCCCATCCCATCCCATCCCATCCCATCCCATCCCATCCCATCCCATC
>VZRZ01008882.1:629-31901 GCA_013398175.1 Climacteris rufus | reverse complement strand
ATCCCAGCTCCAATTCCCTCCCCATTCCAGCCCCAAATCCGGCCCATCCCGGCTCCAATTCCCTCCCCATCCCAGCCCCAAATCCCTCCCCATCCCAGCCCCAAATCCCGTCCTTCCCAGCCGCAATTCCCTCCCCATCCCATCCCAACGTCCCGGTCCATGGGCAGGGACACCAGCCCAGCCAGCCCAGGCTGCTCCAAGCCCCATCCAGCCTGACCGGGGACACCTCCAGGGCTGGGGCAGCCACAGCTTCTCTGGGCACCCTGTGCCAGGGCCTCACCACCTCACAGGGAAATTCAATCCCAATTTCCATCTAACCCTGATCTTTGGCCATTCCCCCTTGTCCTGTCACTCCAGGCCCTTGTAAATAGTCTCTCTTCATCTTTCTTGCAGGTTCCCTTCGGGTGCTGGAAGGCCACAGTTAGGTCCCTTTGAAGCCTCTTTCCCAGCTGAACAATCCCAATTCCCTCAGCCTCTCTTCCTATCCAAAAATTCCTATCCAGAAGGACCCGATTTTTCCAGATCCCACAGGAATCTTGTGTTCAAGAAGCAACTGGATGCGGCATTACTGCTCCGGTCTAGCTGACAAGACGGTGATCAGTCAAAGGTTGACCTCAGTGGTCTTTTCCAACCTCAATGATTCTGAGGCCGGGAAGTCACGGAATCGCTGTGGCTGGAAAAGACCTCCAAGACCGTGCCCACCAACCACATCCCTGTGTCCCGAGCCCAGCGGTCACCATGGAGACGAGTGCCAGGGATGGTGGTGACCCCGTTTTCCCCGACTTCGGGGCCTCCTGCCAGCGGCACGTGGGAACTCCACCTCCCCGGGGCCGGAGAGACTTTGGCCCTGCTGCCCTGGACACTCAGACTTTGCCCTGCTGGGCTGTAAACAGCAGCTCTGACTCTGGGAAGCCTCTGAACACGGCGGTGAGTGCTCCGGGGAGCCCACACTCCGCAGGTAAATTCGTGGGAAATGTGTATTCCCGTTATTTTTTGGCGGATCCCCCTCGGCTGGTGCTGCAGGGGCGAGGTGGAGGAGGTGCCCCCGGTGCCCGGGGGTGATAAAACCACGGCAGATGGGATGTGACTCATCCCTCCGTCCTGGCAAATGTCAGCCCCGCTGAGATGCTGCGCTTCACCTCGTCCAAAGAAAACTGCGGGCTGGAATTTAATCCTGCTCCCAGAATCAGCCAAGGATCTGAGTCCCCAGCCCTTCCCCAAACCGCTCCTTGCCCTCTCCCTGCCCAGGCAGTGACCACAGGGTTTTCTAAGGCAGGAAAGCGCTGTCAGAAGGGAATCAGGGGATAGAGAGGGGCTGCAGCCCCACTTTACAGCCGGAATTTACCCCCAGCCATTCTCCCAGCCGTGCCAGGAAGGGTTTGGGGTGGTGGCAGAGTCACCCTCCTGTGCAGCCCTGGATCCTGCCCTTCCATGGTGTGAAGGTCCAACTGTGCACTTATCACACCGTGCATTGCTCCCTGGAAAACACCCACTGCTTCCCATCTCTTTTGTCTTCCCACCTCTTGTCTCCAAGGATTGGAGGCTGGGAAGGACTGGGAACTGCTCAGGGCAGGGTTGGGTTGTTTGGAATGGGGGATTCACGGTGTCCCTTGGGAGATGGAGCCGTGGTGGGTGCTCCCACCTGTCCCTGTGGCCGGAGGGAGGCAGAGGAGGATCCCGAGGCTGTGCTGCCCTGTCCTGGGGCACCTCACTCCTGGAGCTCCTCCTGCCAGGCTTGGAGTGAGGCCGTGGCAGCTGAGCCACAGCTCTTCTGCTGGCACAGCCAGGGATGGAGACATTCCCTGGAACCACAACTCCTCCATCCATGATTCCAGAGCAGCACAGGCAGGGGTTGAGAACACCTGGGAGGCTTTACAAGGAATGCACCATGAGGATCTCAGCCCTTCCCTGCTGCTCTGGCAGCACAGCTGAGGCTCTGAGGAGGCCCTGGGAAGCCCCAGCTCCTGCAGCACTCCCAGAGCTGCCCTTGGAGCCTTCCTCCCCTGCAGGAGCCGGAGCCATGCGTGTGGCCGTCATCGGGGCGGGGGTCATCGGGCTCTCCAGCGCCCTGTGCATCCAGGAGCAGTTCCAGGGCCTGCTGCCCTCCCTGCAGCTGGAGGTCTACGCTGACCACTTCACCCCCCACACCACCAGCGACGGGGCGGCCGGGCTGTGGCAGCCCTACCTGAGTGACCACGGCAACCTGCAGGAGACGTAAGGCAGGAGGAGGNNNGGAGGAGGAGGATGGTGCTGCCCCTCTCCCTCTTCCCATGAGCTGCCCTGGCGCAGCTCCACGGGGCTGGCAGAGCCGCCACTCTCTCGTTCTCCCCACAGGCTGTGGAACAAAGAGACGTTCGAGTACCTCCTCAGGCACCTGCACTCCCCAGCAGCCCAGGAAATGGGGCTTTTCCTCCTCTCTGGCTACAACCTGTTCACGGAGCCGGTGCCGGTGAGCAGCAGGGCACAGGCAGGGCTGGGAAGGGCTCCAGCTCGGGCTGGGCAGGGCTGTGCTGCTTCCCAGCCTCTGCTTCCCAATCCTTCCAAGTTTGCCTTGTGGTAGTGCTGGGATGTGGTGTTTTCCGTGCTCCCGAGGCAGTATTGGTGTGAGGAAGGGCTGAGCCCTCTGAGGGTGGCAGCTGCACACCCACCCGTGTTTCCTGGGATGGGCTGTG
Source organism: Climacteris rufus (assembly GCA_013398175.1). Taxonomy (NCBI): domain Eukaryota; kingdom Metazoa; phylum Chordata; class Aves; order Passeriformes; family Climacteridae; genus Climacteris; species Climacteris rufus. Next base: position 29,229 of record VZRZ01008882.1, on the reverse strand, counting down.
TCCCCTGATCCCCCACAGCTTCTGTCCCATGGTGATCCAGGTTCTTTAATGATCTCAGAACTTTTCCCCTGCTGTAGGACCCATCCTGGAAGAACATTGTCCTGGGATTCAGGAACTTGACACCAAAGGAACTTGAACTCTTCCCTGGTTACAGGTATTTTCCAGTCTGTTTTGTGGAGATCCAGGAAGGACAGTTCTGGATACCTCCCTGGCATGGGGCAGTGGGACAAGAAACTGCAGGCACAGAAATTTCCTCACTTCTTTGCAGCTGCTTCCCTTAAAATGAGTAGGAAACAGCTCAAACGGCCTAAAAAGCAGCAACAGCCTGGAAACCATTCCAGCTCCTCTCTTACTTCACGAAATAGTGTCAAAATGTGGCAGAAAAAACAGCAGAAGGTGTTTTATGCTGTAAATGGGGGGAAAATCCATGCACTCATGGTGTCAGGGGAAATTGTGGTCTCAGGGGGAGTTGGAGTTGGGAATGTTTGGGCTCCTGCAGATCCTCACAGCCTCCTCTCCTCCTGTTTCAGCTACGGCTGGTTCAACACGGCGCTGATGCTGGAGGGCAGGAAATACCTGCCCTGGCTCACCAACAGGTCAGTGTGGAGCTGCCCCTGCTTCCTGTGGCTCCAGCTGGGGGTTTTCATCCTGCACATCAGGGGAGGGAAGGCAGGGATGCATCCCTGGGAAGCAGGGAATAGGGTCTGGAATGCCTGCTCATTGCCCCAGTGGGGTAACAGCCTCCCCACTTCAATGCTGAGCCCAGGAGTGTCTTTTTGCATGACAAAAATGAAACTAATGGGATACTTGGAGCTGCATCCAGGGTTTCTTTGGCTACGGGAGAATTTGGGGCCTGATTTTATTCCTGTAATTTCAAATGCCCTGGTATTGAACATTTGCTTTTAATTTGCCCCTAACAAATGAACTTGTCCTTCCCAGGCTGACACAGAGAGGAGTGAAGTTTTTCCATAAGAAGGTTGAGTCTTTCCAGGAGGTGAGTGGGGATGTGGAGCCAGGGCAGTGGGCACAGCCCCATCCCTGCAAGGAGAAGCAGCATCCAGCAGGCACAGGATGTCCTTGGCATGAACAACGGGCCAGGGAACAGCAGCAAGGCTATGCCAAGATCCAGGAAATAAATTCTACCAGGAAAGACAACAGGTCTTGGGCATTGAGAGGTGGCTGAGAGGGATGGGGTGGAGCATTTATCCAGCACGGGCTGGCAGCTTTCCCTGGAACGGCTCGGTGGCACACATGGGGTGGCAGCAGGAGCTGCCCTCCATCCGGCCCTTATGCTTTATCCATTTCCTGACTCCTGGACGGAGCACTTGGCTCGTTTGGAAGCAGGAATGTCGTGCCCCCGTGGCAGTACTCCCGTGTGCTGCTCCCAGCCGTGTCCCCCTGTCCTCAGCTGTTTGCCCAGGGCGTGGATGTGGTGCTGAACTGCAGCGGGATGCGCGCGGGGGAGCTGCAGCCGGACCCGCAGCTGCAGCCCGGCCGGGGACAGGTCCTCAAGGTGAGCTGGGGCAGGCCTGGGCTCCCCAAAAACCATCTGTCACCACCAGGAGAGTCTGTGCCCTTTGGGGTTTGTGGTTGGACCCACACTGGGATCAGGTCCTGATTCCCAGCAAACGTTGCTCATGTGAAAGCAACCAGGATCCCACTCCTGGTTCAGCTGTGGGAATGCCCTCAGCCTGTTTCTCCACGGGGTGAGGGCTTGGGGGGGTCAGGGGCATAATGCTGATAATAAAAAGACATACAATCCTTGGGAGAAAAGGATGATTATTTGGGGAAACACAGACTCAGGCCAGTAGGAAGCTCCTCCTCTTCCCTACCTGCACTCCCATCTCCCTGTCTTCCCAGGGAAGCCAGCACAGGGAGCAGAGCTGAGGGAAGGTCCCACATCCAGACCCTGGTGTCCCTCCTGCTGTCCCCCAAGCCTGACACCCACACTCCAGCTCTCCCTGACCTCCCACCCTTCATCTCCCAGGTCCTGGCCCCGTGGGTGAAGCATTTCATCATCACTCACGACCTGAAATCCGGGATCTACAACTCACCCTACGTCATCCCGGGGTAGGTGACAGTGGCTGAGGCAGGGCTGCTGCTGCTGCTGACACTCCAGAGCCCACTCTCTGTCCCCAGAGCCCCTGCTGTCCAGGCTCCTGCTGCTGTCTGCCAGGCCTGGCTCCATCCCTGCTGCTTTTCTGGGCTGTGTGGGAGGAGAGCAGAAGGATATGGGAGTGAGGAAGTTCCTGGTCAGCACAGAGCACCCTGTACCACGGTGCTCCCATGTCCTGCTGTTTTCCAAGGACCAAACCCCACCAAACTAACTGCCAATCCTGGCCAAGTCCTCACAAGAGCCAAACACTGACAGTGCCATAGATATTTTGGGGGAGATCTTTTGTTTTCACATTTATACCCATCGTTTTTGTCAGCAGTGTTGACCAAACTGTGGCATGGGGAAAGGCCCTGCTGATCCATGCTCCCATAAAAGCAGGGCAGGAATTCTTTTTATTTCATCAAAACCTCCCCAGGAAGCTCAGCCTTGCCCTGTCTGGGGACGTCCCATCGGGTTTATCACAGGCATGGAACATCCTGAGCTGGAAGGCACCACAAGGATCATCAAATCCAACTCCTGGCCCTGCCCAGGGAGCTACACTGTGGGATAAATAAATCCATCTGCTGTTTGTCCCAACTCTGCTTCCTCCCAAGGGCCCACAGGGACCCTGATCTGGCAATGGAGTCTTTAAGCTGGAATTTGAATGCTGCATCTCTGGCACTTCCTACTGTCCCAATATTTCAGGATTAGGCAGTAAGCCAGGATGTAAACAGGAGCTTTGCAGGCTCACAGCCCCCAGGCAGCGTTTTCCAAGCGATTCCCAATCCCAGTCACAGCCACAGATGAATTCCTCTGCCTGTGTTTGTTTCAGCTGGAGCTGTCAGAGCTGGGCACGGGGCTGATCCCAAGGGAAGAGCCAGATCCAAGCTCTTCCCTGCCACAGAGCTCAGCCCTGGGGGTTCCCCCTACACATCCCAGCCCTTTTGCTTTTGTGCTTCCCAAGGATCAAGCAAGGTTTTGGAAGGATCCAGCCAGGACAGAGTCCCCAGCCTTGACCTGCCTCTTGTCCTCTGTTACCCCACAGGAGCTGGGGGCAGCAGCAGCACCAGTTCTCTGTGCTCCCCTCCAGAGGAATCCTATTCCTTCCAGCTCTTCCCGAGCCAGGCAGGAGCAGCCCTGTTTGATAAGGACGGAATTCTCTGCCTGGTTTGCCTGGAGAAGGAAGGGCTGGCAGGATTTCAGGAGGGACTTGCTCCCCAGCAGACGTGCAGGCACCGCTCTCCACCTGCTCCCCGTGGGAGCTTCTCCCACAGGAATATTTTGCAAGCTCAGGGTGTAGCAGGATCCAGCACCACCCTCACAGTGTCCCTGTGTCCTGGTGGCCCCAGGGGACAGCTCACAAGTCACCAGCGTGTGTCTCCTTTGGCTGCCGCTGCAGGAGCGAGTTCACAGTGCTGGGAGGGATTTACCAGCACGGCAACTGGAGCCAGGAGAACAGTGCCAAGGACCACCAATCCATCTGGGACAGCTGCTGCCGGCTGCTGCCTGCCCTCCAGGTGGGTGAGCTGACTGCCAGGGTGGGCCACGGGGAGCTGGGGGGCTCGGGATGCAGGAATGGCCACTGGGACAAACCCCAGCACCTCGATGCTTCCATGAGTTGGTGTTTCCATGAGTTGGTGTTTCCATGAGTTGGTGTTTCCATGAGTTGGTGTTTCCCTGTGTCCATCCCGGACCCCCGGGACACTCCCACCTGACTGAGGGATAGGCAGGGCTGGGACAAGGTTTGTAGGGATAATAATTACTCATAGTGCTGGTAAAATGTCCTTTGGCTGTGGTGTCCCTGCGCCTTTAGAGGAGGACTCGTGTGGGGTGAGGCTGGTTTGTGTCCACTCTTCCCTGGATTGGCAGGAAAGGCAGTGAGGGGCTTTGGCACCGGGATTTGCCTCAGCTCCAGGCTGGGATCCCAAATTGTCCTGCCTGGAGCTGCTGCAGGATGGGGACCCCCTGTCCCTGCTCATCTTGGGGCTCACCTGGAGCCATGAGCTTTTCCTGGAATTCCAAGGAATGCTGTGCAGTGCTGATGGGCTTTAGCTGGAATTCCAAGGAATGCTGTGCAGTGCTGATGGACTTTAGCTGGAATTCCAAGGAATGCTGTGCAGTGCTGATGTACTTTAGCTGGAATTCCAAGGAATGCTGTGCAGTGCTGATGAGGTTTAGCTGGAATTCCAAGGAACTGANTGCTGGATTTCCACGGAACTGATGAGCTTTAGCTGGATTTCCACGGAACTGATGAGCTTTAGCTGGAATTCCAAGGAACTGATGAGCTTTAGCTGGAATTCCAAGGAACTGATGAGCTTTAGCTGGAATTCCAAGGAACTGATGAGCTTTAGCTGGAATTCCAAGGAACTGATGAGCTTTGCTGGAATTCCAAGGAACTGATAAGCTGTAGCTGAAATTCCAAGGAACTGATGAGCTGTAGCTGGAATTCCAAGGAACTGATGAGCTTTTGCTTCAGACAGCCAAGATCATCGGGGAGTGGAGCGGCCTGAGACCAGCCCGGCCCTGGGTGCGCCTGGAGCGGGAGAGCCTCCGCCTCGGGAATCTCCAGGCAGAGGTACCTGCACAACCCCAGGGCTGAGTGTAATTAATGACTGTGTTAATTGTGCCCCACTCACTGACCTTGGCAGGGATAAACAACCCCTCAGCCCTCGCTCCATCTCCCAACATTGAGGGAGTCTTGGAGCCCAGGGATAAAGGTCAGAGGTACCTAAACAAGTTATTGGTGTGGCTGCTCCTGGCTGGAAGTGCTCAGGGATAGGGTGGACAGGCCTTGGAGCACCCTGGGATAGTGGAAGGTGTCCCTGCCCATGGCTGGGGGTGGAATGAGAGGGGCTTTGAGGTCTCCAAACCGGCTCATCCTGGGATTTCTCCCACAGGTGATCCACAACTACGGGCACGGCGGGTTTGGCATCACCATCCACTGGGGCTGTGCCATGGCAGCAGCACGGATCCTTGGCAGCATCCTGCAGGAGAGGAAGCAGCTGGCCAGCCCAGCACAGCCCCGCCTGTGAGCAGCAGCTCCCCTGGAAGGTGTGCCAGCAGCAGCTCAGGAATCACAGCAGAATGATGGGAACAGCACAGGGATACACACATGGGCTGCTCCAGCTCCAGCTCCGGGTCCCAGGGTCTCACTTCCAGCTTGCTGCCATTCCCAGATGGCTCAGCTCCCTCCACATCCTGCCTGGAGGAAAGGCTTTCAAATATGGACTAATGACCCATGGCAAAGTGCACCAAGCGCTGTCTGGGCTCAGGCTGCAAAGGGCAGGCAGGGTTCAGCTGAACCCAGGCCAGTCCTGCAGTTCATCTGCACCAGGGGACACATCTGAAAGCGAGCTGGGGACACCTGAGGTCTCTGCTGGCTGCTGCACCACCCAGGGTGTAATTAGATTTACAGGCTCCCCCCAGGAGGCAAAAGCTCCTTAGTAGGAAGAAGCTCTGAGGCTCCCAGGGAAGGAAGAAGAGCTCTGGGAGCACATGCCTGGCTTGCACCACTTTTCTTCCCATTCCTGCCAGGCCTGCAGCACCTGGTTTGTGTAGCTGGCACCAGACAGCAGCACTTGCCTAAAATGGCCTTTCCAAAGGATGTTTTAGCAACCAAAGCAACTTGTTCCAGCCCTGTGGACTTGCCAGGCTCTATATATAGCAGAGAGCATAAGAAAATAACTGTTCTTGTCCCTAAAACTCCCAAGGGCCCCTCAGCTTCCCACTTCTCCCAGCTCTGGGATGCAGCTTGGAGAGAGAAGCTGGCTCAGGGTGGGTTGTGCCTCCCAGAGGAGGAGCAGGACTTTTTGGGGTGTTCAGGGATGCTGCTGGGGACCTAACACACTGTCCTGAACCAGCCTGGCTGATTTTGCCATGCCCTGTGTCTTCCCTGCTCTAAAAGCTCCCCAGACAGGGCACGGCATGGCCAGGAAGCCTCAAATCCAAAGGGTGTCCCAAGGCCAGCACAGGGCCTGGCTCACTCTCCTGTGTGGATAAACCAACTGTTTTTACTCACCCATGGTGCAGCTCCTCTCTGCTGCTGACTCCAAGTGCCAGGAATTGCTCAGCAGCCTGGGGCAGCCTCGGGAATGGGGGGTGCTGCAGGGCACCTCCGTGCTGGGCTCAGGGAACAGAGCTGGGCACGGCAAACTGGGAGCCACTCTCGTGCCCCAAAGAGTTTCCCACTTCCCTGGAGCTCACTGGAGAAGCTGCAGCCACTGGGTAAAATCAGGAAAAGGGTAGGAAGAGGAAAATGAGAGCTGGAGGAAATTCACTGCTGGTGATCCCACCTCAGGAGATCCTTCAGGGGAGCTGGATCCCCTTGATTTCACTGATTCCAAATATTCAGGAGCATGTTCTCTGCTGTCAATCCAGCCCCATGGAGCTTTGGGAGAGCTCCTCTGGATGAGCAGGGATGTAGGAAATCATTGTATCCCTGGCAATAAACACCTGATTCCTGAGCCCTCAGGAGCCCTGTGATCTCACACAGCCTCTTGGGAAACAGGAATGGTTTGATTTGTGATTTCACTTGCAGGTTAATTCTGTTTGTTTTCAAAAGACCACAGTTTAATGTGTGAACAATAAAGGGAATATTGAAATCTCCTGTGTGTGATGCTGTTTCTTCTCACTGATGGCACAGGTAGGGCCTCAATGCTGATTCCACAGAAACATCCCAGGAATCATCATTCCGTGTCTCCACACACATTTTTGCATCCTGCAGGAGGAGGAGTCATCACTCCAGAGCAGACCAGGGAACCTGGAATCTCATGGTGTGGAGGTCTGTGGGCACGGACAGGGCATTGAGAACTCACAGAAATCATAGAATTATGGAATGGTTTGGGTGGGAAGGGACCTTAAATCCCATCCAGTGCCACCCCTATCATGGGCAGGGACACCTCCCATTGTCCCAGGCTGCTCCAAACCCCATCCAACCTGGCCTTGGACACTCCAGGGATGGGGCAGCCACAGCTTCTCTGGGCACCCTGTGCCAGGGCCTCCCCACCAAGGGACTGAAGTTCACTCCAGAGGCCAGGGAGAGGCCAGGGAGTCAGGGAATGTTGTCTGGACAATTCCTGCACGTCCTTTCACACACAAAACACCAGCTCCTGGTTCCAGTATCAGCACATTTTAGGAACTCCCAGTTCTCCACAAGGATGTCCTGTGACCCAGAACAAAGCTGGAAACACATCAAGTATCAGCAAAGTGAGCAAACAGCAGCTCTGGCATTTGGGAAAACTCCTTCCAGAGCTCCAGGAGCCTTTGGACAACACTGTCAGGCACAGTGGGATTGTTGGGGTGTCTGTGCAGGGCCAGGAGTTGGACTGGATGATCCTTGGAGGTCCCTTCCAGCTCAGCATATTCCATAATTCTGAGAATAAACTTTAGAAATACCCAAGGATGCCAAAAAGCAACCCCAGAAAAAGGAGTCTTCTCCCCAGCATTGCTTCAGCCACACACAAACCCTTCCAGCTCCCAAGTGTTTCCATTCCCAGGAATCAGAGGCTGGGAGGAGGAGGATGGATGCACCCTGGGATGAGAACACCCTGCATGAGCACGAGGAGGATCTGCAGCTCCTTAGTCATTTTGACTCAGCCTGCAACCACCTCCTGCCTGGGAATTATTGGACACCAAAATAAAAATATCAGGGACAAGGCAGAGGAAAATAGGGTTGGGCACTTAATTATGGTTTAGAAAAATGATAGGGAAATGAAAGTTTTGTATTAAAATGTAAATGAGTAGAAGGAACCTTCCCTGCCCTCAAGTCCTGACACGTGGAGCCACCTGATGCCAGCACAGCCAGGGAAGAGGCCAGACTGGCTGGGGTTTAGTGTCCAAACTGAATTAAATATGAAATTCAATTAAAGATTTAAGAGAATTAAAAAAACCACAGAATCTTAGAATGGTTTGGGTGGGAAAGAACCTTGAAAATCATCCAGTCCCACTCCCTGCCATGGGCAGGGACCCCTCCCACCGTCCCAGGTTGCTCCAAGCCCCATCCAACCTGGCCTTGGGCACTGCCAGGGATGGAGCAGGCACAATATTTATCTGTAGTGAGGTTACTTACAATGGGAACAGGAATCCTGTGACTTTTCTTTACATCTAAATACACAAAACAGACAGAAAATGAGTCAGACCTGAGCAGTGCCGAGCCCACGTTGGATCTCAAACCTCTGAACACCAAGACAACAAAAATTCAAAGTTATGACCCCTCCTAAACACCTCCAGAAGAGCCAAAAACTTATTTCCTGAAAAAACTATTTATTTGTTTAACATAAAATATCTAATGTGACTTCAACTCTCCAACGTCGCATCGGGAACGGGAACCAGAGGAGGATTTTACAACAAGCTTGAGATACACCAAGTTTTTCAACAATAAAATGTAAATCCAGCTTAGAAACTGTACATTCAGCCATGGAAACATTCACTGCTCTTTCAGCAAGTCTTTGGGAATAACAAATCATTCCACCCAAGCACACTTGGAGAATGATGTTCCCACGCCAGCTTGGCACGTGAAAATCTCGGACACTTGGCAAATCTGAATCCCACAATTTGAATTCCAAAGGATCTCCCTTTCTAGTGGGAAATGAAGCAGTGGCAGTAATTCCTTCACCAGTGAAAAATAGTCAGTGTGGAAAAGAATCTTTGGAAGTTGATTTTGTGCCTAAATGGTGCTGCCCTACTGACAAAATCTACTGGTGGTGGTTTAGAACTGCTGTGTGTTAACCCCAAAGTTCTCAGTGAACAAGCTAAAATCTCTTTCTTTTATTCATTATATGCAAAGCTTATTCATTATATTCAGGCTCCTGCTGAATTCAGCCAGGTGGGATCAGCTGTGGGCTCCTCCTTGTCTCCTTTTATTCAGCTGATCCAAAGCCCATGGGAGATTCTCCCAGATTTCAGTGAGCTCTGGATCGAGTCCGAACAAAATCCAAGACCCAGCAGGACCAATCTTGGTATTTCTATCATTAAATACATTTTTAGTGCAGAATTCATAGAGAGTGAAAAGCAAAAATGCCTTTTTTTTTTTTTTTTTTGCTTTTTAACACTGTAAATGTCACAGGTTAAAGCTGACCTATTCAACAGCATGGAAAATGTTGCATTCCCTAGAAATCTTTACCTGGGAAGCAGTTTATCTGTAGGATCCAGGTGTGAATAACCAGAGAAACTTCACCTAAAACTCTCTAAAGGCTGTTGAATGCAATTCTTTCAAACTGCTGAATATTCACCTAAAAAAATGAAGCGAGATGTGAACATTAACCCTGGAAAAGCAGAATTTGAACTCAAGGCATTGAGTAACAAACTGGGCCACGGGGTGGGTTCCTTCAGGCCAGGCCTGTCCTGCACTTTGGATTCTCTGTCACCTCTACCCAGGCTCAGTTCCAGAGTTTTGGGGTGCACCCCCACTGCACACCCAGCTCGTGGGCAGCCCAAGGAGGGGGGCACAGGAGCATCTGGGGGGCTGGAATGGCCTTGAGCAGCAGGAGGAAGAGGATGGAATGACAGAGCTGTCACTGAGGGGTGAACAGACTGACCTTGCAAAGGCAAACCCAGCAGATCCCAGCTCCAGCAGATCCCAGTCCCACATCCCCCAACACAGGGGGTCCCAGCTCCAGTAGATCCCAGTCCCACATCCCCCAACACAGAGGATCCCAGCTCCAGTAGATCCCAGTCCCACATCCCCCAACACAGAGGGTCCCAGCTCCAGTAGATCCCAGCTCCAGTAGATCCCAGCCCAGCAGGTTTTTCAGCTCCCTGTGGGATAAAATCTGATTAAACCCATCCAGGATCTGCTTCCTCACTCCCTCTTTCCTGCACACCACAGGGACAGCCAAGGGAAGCCAGAGAGGTTGTGGACTCCCAACTCCTGGAATTGTCCAAGGCCAGGCTGGATGGGGCTTGGAGCACCCTGGAACAGTGGAAGGTGTCCCTGCCCATGAGGAGATGGAACAAGATGAGCTTTAAGGTGCCTCCCAAGCCAAATCACTTTGGGATTCTGGCATTCCATGACCCAAGTGCCTCTGGCTGTGCTCTGAGCTGCCCCAGGCACACAGGGAGAATGTCCCAACTCCAGCCTGGCAGAAGGAGGGGAACAAAGGAGTTGTGGTTGCTGTCAGGGCCAGGAGAGCCCTGTCTGTTTGCTGGGATCAACTGGAGCCTGAGGACACAGGGCCAGGGGCTGGAACAGCCAGTGGGTTCTGTGCCATCACCCACAGGGATGCCAGGGATCCCCTGGGGGCTGAATTCATTTTCCTGTCACTGGGAAAAGCCAAGTTTGCCTCTTTCCACCAACCATTCCTGGGATCCTTCACTGAGCCACCACCCTCCAGTGGGGCTGGGTGGACACTCGGTGCCCTGGCAAACTCTGTTCTCAGCAGAACACCCCCACACACAGTATCAACAACCTCTTTGGCCTTTTCCATCTTTTCTTTAAGGAATTATCCACTTCTGTTTTCCCTTTAGTATCCAAACAAACAGCCTGGCACGTGGTGGAGCTTTGCAGTGACCCCAGAGCTGTGACCCCCAGTGACAGCCAAGCCCCACAGTGCTCACCTGTGCTGCACCAAACATGGACTTGGAGAGCTACTCCTGACCCCCAGGAACAGGACCTGCTTCCCAGGATACTCAAAACATTCACCTGTTGCACATTTACCTGTGATCATTGAGGAACAAACCCCACTGCTTCCTGTGCCTCGGGATGGGCACCAAGCCCATCTCTGCCACTTCTGCTTGTGTTCCATAGCTGGGAATCCTGAAAATACACTGAGGCACATCTCAGATCCTTACACATTCCCACAGATTCTGCCACCTGATTTGGGCCCAGTGACAGGTTTGGGACAAACCAGACGAGCCTGTCCTCACCTGAGCTCTGTGACATTCCCTGACAGGAGCAGGACCATCCCTGGAGGAGCCACACCTGAAGGAGGGATGTTCCTGACCCCAGGTCACTGCAGATCAGCTCTCCCCATGGTTTTGTTCATTTGTTCCAGCTACATTCCTCTGTCACCAGTCAGTGTACAATCAGCAGGACTGCCCTGCCCAGCTGTCAGGGAGCAGCTCCATCCCAGTGCTTCCAACTCAGTTGGGATTACCCCTCTGTGAGGATGTGCCCAGGTAAATGGAGCAGGGACACACCTGGATCCATGCAGAGAGCCACAGGAGTGAGAAATTCCACTCTCCAAGCAACAGACAGAGAGCTCCAGGACTCTGGCAATGGCAGAGAAGTCAAACTCTGCTCCAAACCATGAGGATTTATATATTGGATCGATGAGCTTGGAGATCTTTTCCAACTTGAATGATTTTGTGATTTACATTTCTGCTACAAGGTCCAAGCCCTGCAGCAAACACCACCCTCCCTGCTCCAGCTCCCTGCCTGGGATGGGAGCAACAGTCAGGAATCCAAGCCTGTTAATTCTCCAGGAACAGAAGCCAACTGGAAAGCCTGGGTTGGTTTGCTGGGACCACGTTGTGGTGGTGGTTTTGATGGCTGAAAGTGCAAGGCAGGCATCAATCCATAGTGCAGTGTATGGAATCCACCCTGTGCCACAATAAACATGAACCTCTTGGATTTAGGCATCAAGAGCTCAGTCTTTGAATGACAGCTTAGGCTGGGCTGCAGTCACTTGGCATTTGCTTGGCACAGGACGTTTTAAGCTGAAGAGCTGACCATGCAAGCACGACAGACTGGAGAGAAAGCCCTCCTGCTAAACTCCAAAGGATATCTGGATCAAAGGCCTCTCCATCCAGACAGTTTTTATGAGTGTGAGCAAAGAGCAGCAGAGACACAACTCGCTGAGGTTCAAGCCCCAGCTCCTGCAGTTTGACACGTGACGTTGGCAGTGAGGGTGCTCAGCTTCCCATGCTTCAGGCTCGGAGGTTTGCTGAGAGAACTCGCTCCTGTCCTTCATTCTTCCAGCAGCTTTTTCCTGGGCCCTCATTCCTGTGATTCCCCTGGGGAATGAGATCCTCTGCCCACCATCTCCTGGCCCCACTCCTTGTGGCTGGACTCCTGCAGGCCACGGCCTTTGGTCTCGATGGGCAGGAAGCAGGAGGCCAGGGCAGCCAGCAGGCAGCAGCCACTGTAAACCACCAGGGTCAGGTAGACTGAGGATTCCAACATCACCTGCAGCAAAAAGGCAGGGAATGCAAAACCAGCACCTCAGCGTGGAAATACTGATGGAGCAAGAGAAATTTTAATTGTTGTGCTGGAAAAGAAGTTTAACTTGGAGTGCAGCTTATGGAAAGGAGGGAAAGGGACATTTTCTAGGGCCAGGACAAGGGACAGTGCTTTTAACTCTCATGGGGAAGGATTAGATTGGATTTTAGGAAGGAATTGTTCCCTGGGAGGGTGGGGAGGCCCTGGCACAGGGTGCCCAGAGAAGCTGTGGCTGCCCCTGGATCCCTGGAAGTGTCCAAGGTGAGGCTGGACAGGGCTTGGAGCAGCCTGGGATAGAGGAAAGAAAAGCAGGTTCTCCATCACCTTCACAGAATCAGGGAATTGTTAAAGTTGGAAAAGAACTCCCAGATCATTGAGTCCAAGCTTCCTGTGGCTCCAGTTTCAGAGGAGAAGGGATTTATTTACCTGTGCAATGAAGGGGGTTATGAGGGCTCCCACTCTGGCCATTCCACTGCACGTTCCCAGGCCCAAAGCACGAGTGGCTGTGGGATAAACCTGGGGAGAAAACATCATCCCATCAGTGCCAGTGGGAAGCTCTCTTCCCTCCACTCCTAAACCAATGGGAATTAGTGAGTGGTGCCACAGCACTTTCTGTTAGACAGTGACAAGGGGATCTACAACTCCAGTCTGGGCAAGGTCCTTGGGGAACAGGCCATCAAAATGACTTTCCCATCATCTTCTCCCTCCCCTTAAACATTCCCACCACTGCAGCAACCCCCTTACCTCAGGAGTGTAAACATAAGCAGCCTGAAATCCTCCTGAAATAAAAGCTCTTGCAATGAAGAGCAGCACAGTAAGAACATTTCTGTGAGAAGAAAGAGGAGAGCAGAGTTTGGGGTTGTTCAGTACAATCTGCTGGGTTCACTTGGATGCAATAAAAATGTTACATTTGTTAGAACCATTTCTTTAGGCTTTTTTAATGAACCCTTTCAACTTTTTCAGGGCCTTTAATGTACCAGAGATGCCAGACAATCTGCATTCCCACAGTGCCTCAGGATTTTAAGGATATCCATTCAAACTAAGAGTGGAATAAGCATTGAATAAATCTAAATTTATCTAAATAAGAAAAATCTATTTCACTTTATGAATGGTGCTGACAGAAACTGGCACATGAGAAGGAAATGAGAGGGCAGCTTTCCTGTTTCAGAGAGATGGACTAACTTACCACCTGGTGCAATTTTATGAAGTTTCTTATTACGAGGTTTCTGTACTATGAAGTTTTGGACAGACTGAAATTCAGATCTGATTTTAAAGTGCCCAAAGATTACCTTTTACTCCCACACTATCTCTCATCCCCACTTAAGCTCTTATTTTCCCCTTTGGATTGCTCTGTCCACCAGTTTATAGTGAAGGATTTCTCCCTTCCTGTTTCTTAACTTGCCTCCCAAACTGTGGTGAGAAAACCCAACCCCAGCCTTGACTCCACGACCACCCCACGGCTTTTCAAACCACACAACCGTGCCAGAACATGGATAAACCCTTTCCTGCAGCTGTTCCCTGTGCTGGCCTCACCTTCCAACACAGAGAAAGAGCAGGAGGCTGCAGAAGGAGAAGACAAGGAAGGACAGGGCCATGGTTTTCTTGCGGCCGATGCGGTCGATGATCCACAGGGTCACCAGCACACCTAGGGAGAGCAGGGCACCCTTGGCAACTGAGCCAAGAGGGGCTGCAGCACCTTCAGCACAGCCTGGCTGCTTTAGATTGGAAATTTTGGCCTCCCCTCCAATCCTTTCCTGGCCCCAGGCATGTGGGATGGATTGGCACCGGTGTCAGGTGCAAACAGCAATTCTGTGTCCCAGTGCTGAGTGCTGCTCCACCTCCCACAGCCACAAACCCACACTCCCATCCAGGCCAAAAACACCTGCTTAGGGCTCCCTGGAGTAACTTCTGCTCAACTTCTGGCCATTATTCCCTGCTGGATTTAAGGGCTCTTTAGAACATGGCATTTTCTCTCCATTCTGTTATCGAGGTGTTGCCACCAAATTATTTCCCACCTGATTTTTGACAGGACATAGATGAAGCTCAGCAAATCTCACTGTGTTAAGTCTTCCCTCCTAAACAATTTTCCCAGATCTTTTTGAAAGCTGATGTACAGGAGGAGTGGGGATTATTCCAGCATCAGTGGCACATCCAGAGGTATCCTGTCAATATTTCTCACTCCCATCTCAGTGTGTGTGGGGATCAAATCAGTCCTTTCAGCCACAGCATCACTCCAATGGACACAGTTTTTTGTCTGGATATCCTTCCCAAAGTGACTGTTGGGCAGGACACTCCTCTTGGGAATGACTGTGCATATTTACCAGTCATACTTGACAATTATCACTGATTAAATGGCTTCTCCTTGAGCTTTTATCCCTAAAATGATGATCTAGAAGAGGGGAAATAACCTGCTCCCTGCCTCTGCTGTTATTTCAGTCAGATTAACACCAAGAGGTCACCTCCAGTTGCAGAATCAAAGCTGTTTCACACCACTCTGCTTGTCCTCTGTCAGACTGAGCACTGCAATTCCCTGGAATTGCCTGAAAATCCCAGGATCAGGGCTGAGGTTGGACACAGAGATTTAGGGAGCAAGTTCTCCACTGATTCACTGCACCCACCACCCTTTAAAAATACCTCTGGAAAGCCATTTATGGATAGGAATCCAAGTGGTTGGATGAGTTGCTTTAGCTGTTCCTCCTCCTGCAGTGCTGCTGGCATGGAACCCCCAGGCAGAGGGGCCATTCCAGAGCAATGCCTGAATTTTCCTGGAGTGATCCCAGGGCAGGGAGCATCCACAGCCACTGTGGAACTGCAGAGTCCCAGCAGGGCCTTCCCAGTGCACCAGGCCAGACACCCCAGTCCCACCCATTCCCCCACCCTGAGCCACTCCAGGGAGGAACTGGAGCTTCCCACTGCTCCTTACCAGGGAATTCTGACAGGGTTGTCCAGAGCAGGTCAGTGTAATCCTCCTCTGTCAGGTACTCACAGGTCAGGCTGCACTTGGCTTTAACTTCCTGCCTTCTGCTGGATACTGGAGACCAAAAAAAAGCACAAATATTTAATCTATTTTAAGCAAACTCTTACCTGTTTACCTTCCTGCTGTGTCTTTTACTGAAATTTAGGAAGGGATGCACTGAAAGGACTGGCATTGACTCACTGCACCCACCATCCTTTCAAAATACTTCTGGAAAGGGGTTTAGGGATGGAAATTCAAATTATTCTGCCTCTTTGATTTAATTGTTGTTCCTCTGAATGCCTGATGTGCTGCTGGGGTGGAGTCCAGGGCCAGAGGGGCATTGGAGAGCAGTGCCTGGAGATTTTACCTGAAACACTGAACATTTATAAGATTTCCTGGGGCAGGAAACCATTCCTGAGACCATTTATAAGGTTTCAGCTCTGCAGCCACAGTGAAAATTCCACCTCATTTTCAGCTGTACAGCCTGACTTATTTTTCAGGGCAGTGAACAGCATTAACCCAAATAATTCAGAATTAACCCAAATAATTCAGTTTCTCCCCACACAAACTGGCATCCCAACACTTCCTGTACCTGAGAACACAGAATAATCCCATGTCCTTGTAAAAACAAATGTTTTTAGGGCTACATCCTCCTCTGGGGAGGCAAACCTGAGTCAGAGCTCTCAGAACTCATCACTGCTGCTCAGCCCTGGGATCTGGGGCTGCTCCAACACTTCCCATCCTCCTTTTATAATTTCCCAACTTTCAGGCAGTTTTCCCTAATTACAAATGTTCTGAATGCAATCATTCCTCCCCTGGGGAATCAAACTGTTCAAGCCTCTTCTTAACTCAGTCAAAGCACCTTTTTTTTTTTTCTCCCCCAAAAATCTGCAACACAAAGGACAATGATTTCCCACCATTCTCTCTTTTCTCAGCAGGTTTTCCCATCTTGAGAAGCCAGGAGCTCCACAGCAGCAGTTTCTCTCTCTCAGAACTAATTAGACCTGTCAAATCTGCAAACTTCTATTTATTCCATCACTTTTTTTAATCAGGAAGAACAGCTACCAGGTCTCCCTTGCCTTGCTGTTTTATTTTTGGGGCTCAAAACCACTGCAGGATCTCTCTGCACTGGGCAGAGATGAGGAACAGTCTATCAAAATATTTAAAATAAAGCAAACTTAGAACTCAGCCACATTCCCTCCCAAATCAGCAGCAGAAAATTGTCTAATAAAAGATATTCCCAGCAACTTTCACAGGATCTATTGAAAAAGAAAAGATGGATCAATACTCACTGCTGCAAACATCTCCTGCTTGGAAGAGCTCTGTAGTTAATAAAACTAACCCATAATATGAAAAAGCATTGGAAAACCTGCAAAGAAGCAAATGAGAGAGGAAGTTTCAGCTGGTCCAACTTAGATGAAACCACAGGAATCAAAAATCCTCCCTCAAAGCAATTTCCTGTCAGCATTTAGAAAAGGAAAGGACAATTTGCTTGGCAGTGAGAACGACTGGGTGGTTTAATAAATCATAAATCAATACAGGTTGGGGTTTTTTTGTTTGGTTGGGTTTTTCTGAGGAGGGAATTGCTGTATTTGAGTAAAACCCTTCAATAAACCTCATTTAGGGCTGTGCTGGCACTGGTCATTTGGGGTTTTCTCTTACCAAATAAACCAGAGCAACAACGTGGTCCAGCGGAAAGGGGGGGTGAAAAGATCCCTCATCTTCCCTCGGTCCTCCTGGTGGGAACAAGCAGAAATCAGATGCTGAGGCACAACTAAATTGTCAAATTCCATCTTGTCCCATGAGCTCAGATCTGGGAATTCTGATCTAAGCCCTTCAGCAACCTCAAGGTTTGATCTTCTTTAATAACAATGAGGTTAAATTGTATTAATGCTCATTTTAAAGCTGCTTTTCACTTCCAAAATGAGAAATCAGCTCTTCCTCACTGGGAAAGAGGCCTAAATGATCAAATCTCAGTTTTTATGCCTGTTGAGACATTCAAATTGAACAGAGCATTGATTATTTGTTTATAACCCCCAGTTTCATTGCTATGGAGGTACCTGTCACCTGCACATACCTGTCTGGAAATCACCAGTTTTCCCAGGGGCATTGGAGCTCCATTTTCTGTGGCTATCCTCTTCAGAGTGGCCAGAGCTTTCTCCTGGTTCCCAGACAACACATCATACCTGGCACTTTCTGGCAGCCACTAAAGGAGCAGAGCAGGAGGAGGTCACAACCAGCAAAAAAACTCTGGGATTTTCCTTGGGGGCAGAAATCCCAGGGAATCCAGCAGACTTAAATAACAAAGCATAACTGAGCTTGAAGAATGCCAAGAATCAGCTCTTCAGGCTTTAAAAACTGCAACCCCCCCACTTTCCCCATCTTTCCCTTCTGTTCCTTTGGTTTATCCTTGAGAAATGTTGGGCATTTTTGCCCATTTTTGTTGGTTCTTTACATTCTCCCTTCCCTGCAGGAATGGCAAAGCACCCAGGGTTGATAAAAAGAGGCTCTTGGCATTACAAAATTTATGGGTTTAAGCTCCTTTTCATTTCAAACAGCTTGTGAGCACCTGTACAGCTGGAGGTATTCCTGAAAAATAAGGAATAATAGGAGCTGCTAAACCACCTGGCAGGGACATTGATCTATGAGGAGACTGAGTGATGGCCAAATACATCACCTCATAAACAATAAAATAGATCAGGTTTAACTTATTTTGGAATCTGACCTGCATTCTGCAGTTCTTCCCCCTGACTTGGGGGGATTTTTAAGTGGAAAGTGATTCTCAAAGTGACAATTAGGGAAAGAGCAACAGCTTTTGCTAAATGTTGATTCCACTGAGCTTAGTTGAAAGTCATTAAACTGGAGAGGGTTCCAGGCCTGATTTCACAAAATTCCAGCCCACCATTGTCCTCCAGCAGTTATAGGCACCTCAACACAGCTCTCCCTGCAATGTTTTTCCCAGCACCCCGGTGAAGCAGCATTTTTGGGTCATTATTTCAGTTATTGCACAGAAAACACCACCAGAGAGCTCCAAACTGTCCTGATTTCCTTCAGCTGGCTCACAGAACGGGGTAGAGGAGTGGGGATTGCAGGGATGCACAGGAATCCTTGAGGAATACCTACAAAACACAGGCCAGCAAAGAGCAGCAGTGGGAGGGCAGAAAGGATGAGGAGCCAGCGCCAGCCGAGCGTGGGCATCACCACCACTGCCAGGAGCACCTCAAACACTGTCCCAAGGGCCCAGAACACCTGCAGGAGGGAAAATCAACAGCAAAGTGAGGGTAGGAGTGCTCCCAAGGGCCCAGAACACCTGCAGGAGGGAAAACCAACAGCAAAGTGAGGGTAGGAGTGCTCCCAAGGCCTCCTCTTTGGAGCATTCCTGGCTGTGCTCAGCAGGAGAGAGAAATGTGTGAATTCTAACTTAAAACTCTAACTTAAAACTCTAACTTAAAACTCTAACTTAAAACTCTAACTTAAAACTCTAACTTAAAACTCTAACTTAAAACTCTAACTTAAAACTCTAACTTAAAACTCTAACTTCAAATATTCCAAGGACAAAATTCTGCCCTCTGTGACTTTGGCACGTTTGGGTGAAGATGTGGAGCTGAACTGAGCCCTCAATTTGTGGAGCTGTCAGCTCTCCAAATCCACCCCTGGGTTGGAGATGAATTTCACCACAAAATGATGGATACTCAATGTTGGTGCTCACTCTGCAGCCCTGGGTGCAAAATAATTTGGGAAAAGGCAAATTCCACACAGAGAGTGGAGTGTGACAGGAAAACTTTCTGCTGCTGTGGCACCTGGGCTGCTCCCAGAGCTCAGGAGTGCCTCAGCTCCACACTGGGGTGGGCAGGCAAGGTCTGCCTGCAGCTCTGGGGGATTTGCAGGCAGGAGCAAGAGCAGGATTTGTCCCTCAAGGGTCAGGATGCACACACTCACCTCTATTAATAAAATGCATTTTGCTCTGGTTTTCATGGGAAGGAATTCAGCATATAAGGTTACCCTGCAAAGAGGGGACAGAGAGGAAAATGTCACACAGAGAGGGAAATGCCACACAAGACAGAGGTTCAAACATCCCCTTTGCCTTTTAACAAAATTCCCAAACCCAGAGTAGTGACTCCAGCCCTTCCTATGCCCAGAGCCAGCCAGGCTGTGACAGTGGGTCAGATTTCCCCTCTCAGCCCAGAACAAACCCTTCAATGCTGCAAGAGAGGACACAATTTGCTCTTTCTGTGTGATTTTGTGGCCCCATAGCTGTCAGTTAAATGCAGGTCTTGATGCTCATGTTTTCCCAGCCTTGCTCTGCTCTGGGCCAGACTTTATATCTGGTATTTTCAGTGTGGTCCATCAGAATTCAACACAAACTCTTGCTGCATGAAGAATTTCTTCAGGACTTCAGAGAATTCCCATCACTCTCCTGTGCCAGGCTTCAGTTGTCCAAGAGGGGAACACTTTCATGTTCCTGGTATAAAATAATTTGCATTCTTTTATTGTGGGATTCAAAGAGAAAGCACTGAGCTCTGCAGAGGCTTTGTTTCCTGACTGTGCCAAGGAGGGATGGCAGAGCTTCTCCAGGAGGATTTCCTCAGCAGGAATTCAGGAAGCAGCCAGTCAAGGCTCTGTCACCTCCTTCAAACTGGAAAGGTTTGGCTTTGCTTCTTTGCCCCTGCTCTGTTTGCATTCCTTTGACTCAGCCTTTTTCTGCCTCCAGACTCTTCAGGCTTCCTTTGAGGTTTGGGACAAAATTCCTGCTAATTTCAGAAATTTGATTGATCTCTGAGGAGCTGCCCAGGCCTCAGTTCATCCAAGTATAAAGTTACACACAATATTTCACTCAAGCAGTGATTTAGAGGAGTAAAATCACATCTTGAAGTGTAGCTCAGGTGTCTGTTTAATGCAGAGAAAACAGGAGCTGATGAATGACCCCAGCAAAAAAGGGACATGGGGTTGTTGGAGCCAGTCCAGAGGGGGGAATGACAAAGATTCCCTGGAGATCCAGGGCTCAGCTCCACAGTCACAGCCTGCTCAAGGATAACTCTTCCTGCTTCATCCCTCTTTCTTCCTCTGTCAAATAAATCCCTGGCATAGTTAGGGAACAGATCAGGAATTGTGGGATCCACTTAGAGGTTTGTAAGTGGCTCTGCTTTTTCTCTCAGGAAGCCACAGAACCTCAGTGAGCCAAGCCCTGGCTGGGCTGGACCTGCAGCTCTGGATCTTTCACCTGGGAGTGGCAGTGGAAAAACCACTGCTGTGCCTTGGGAAGGGATCTGTGAGCAATCAACCCAACCCTGCTCTGAAACAGCACCTCCAGAAGGCAAAATATCAATTATTGATGAGGATAAAAGACTACATAGACAGAGAATGGCTGTACTCTTCTCTTTACATTTATAATTAAAAGCCTAGAGCAGAGTTATTCATTCCAGGTGGAAAATTTATGGATCCCTCTCTTCAGTGAATGGAACCACAGAGTGACAGAGAAATATCCTGGTGCTGCCTTTTTCTTCTGAGCCATCAGAGCACCATCAGTGCTCCAGGTTTGGGCAGGCTGGGTCTGGAATTCCAGCTCAGGTTGGGATGTGGAAGTTCAGGCTCTGACTGAACAATAATCTGTGGGTTTAGAATCAGTCAGGGCTCAGCTCTGCCTCCAAATGCTGCTGTTTAGGTCATGAAACAAGAGCAAGGTTTGGGGTGGCTGGACAGAAACAAGATTTCAATTTGACATAAATATTTTTTTAAAAAAAGAAAGAGAAAGGAAGAAGTTTGGACTGGTGAATATTTACTTACGACTGAGGCACTCCTCCAATCCCAAAGCCCACCAGGCCCCTCAGCACCAGGATCCAGCTGTAAATGGGAGCAAATCCACTGAGGATCCCATAGTAGAGTGTCCACAGCACGCTGATCTTCAGGCCCTGTGTTCAGCAAGAGTTAAAAGTCACTGTAACACCGATTAAAGTGTAAAACAGAGCTTCAGATTCCTCAGATTTCACAGGAGCTCAGTTCTGGATGTGCTTAATGCTGCTTTGTACATGTGGACTGTGGCATTTGTGGACACAGAATCCTGGAATGGTTTGGGTTGGAAGGGGCCTTAAATCCCACCCCATTCCACCCCCTGCCATGGGCAGGGACACCTCCCATTGTCCCAGGGTGCTCCAAGTCCCATCCAGCCTGGCCTTGGACACTTCCAGGGATGGGGCAGCCACAGCTTCCCTGGGAATCCTGTGCCAGTTGCACTGGAACACCCATTCTGCAGAAATATTGGGATATTTGCTCCCAGGAGGAGCTGCAGACTTACTGTTTTTCTCCCATACTGGTCTGAAATGTTCCCCCAGAGCGTGGAGCTGGACATCATTCCCACAAACACCACCTGTGGAACAACAGGAAAAATCCTTTCCCTTATCACCACGTGGAAAATTCAGTGTGACAGACACAGAGCACAAACTTCCAGGGAAACCAGACAATTTCAGCTCAAGATAAGAGATATGAGGGTGGTCAGAGAATGGTTGGGGTTGGAAATGACCTTAAAGATCATCCAGATCTCTCTGGGTTGGAGCAGGGAAGCAACAAGGCCTCCCTCAAACCAGCTTTGCATTAAAAGATCCATCAGGGACAACTCAGACAATCCCAGTGTGGCCTGGACTGGGCAGCCCTGGAAGACACAAAGTTCTCCAGTTCCAAGGAAAATATTCCTGAATAAAAGCTGAGGAATTGTTGGTTGAGATCTGCAGGACAGAGTTCTCCTCCAGCCTCCTACCACCATCCTCTGCAGGCCTCAGGTTTGAATGGAGAGAAAATTACATCTTAAAGGTTTAAAAATGTCTGTGAGAGAAATACCCTGAGCCCTTCCCAGAGGTGACACCAGAAAGTACAGCTAATTCTGCAGATGGAGAAATGAAATCCTGCCCAATGAAGAAATTCCAAACCCATTTTCCCCATCAGCACATTAAAACCACAGGGATTTTGCCTCAGAACTAAGTGATAACCCAGCACTGAGTTGGGGAAGAAGCAGTTCAGAGCTTTTCTTGTGGCCACTGACCTTTCTCCTTCTGATTTTGCTGCCTATAAAATTGTGCTGAGCTGCAAGAAGGATTCTCTGCACTCAGGGGTGGGACATTCATGGCATGCAAGGACACAATTTCAATGTCCTGAGCATTTTGAGCACTTTGCACAACCAAAGGGCATGAAAAGCTAAAGGAGACAGAAATGCAGGAAATAAAGTCCCTGCATCCAGCAGGGGCCTGTGCTGAGAGAAGGGTTCCCAAATTTGTATTTTATCCCTAAAGGCACTGCACATTTCCAACACCACAGTACCACACTTGGAGGTGGTGCTACAAGATCTCTGCTCCCAGAGATCTCTCTGCATAATCCCAGAATCATTCAGGTTGGAAAAGACCTCTGAAATCATTGAGTCCAACCTCAAAAAACAATTGTTTGCTCCCTCTCCAGGCTCCCAGTCTGTCAGTGTCCAAGAGAGCTTAAATGTGGGGAGAGAGAAAGATTGTCAAGGCAGATAGTCAAAATTTCCCAATCTTCTTTTAAAAAATTAATCAATTAGTTTGAATTTTAGAATGAATCAGAGTGAATTCATAGATTTTCCTGGGAATTACACGAAACTTCAAGCCTGACACTTGCAAAATTTCCGTTCTCCCTGCATTTCACTGCTTTGATCTTTTAAAAAACCTCCCATAAACCTTTAAAAAAACTCCTATAATCCTCCATGCTGAAGTTAATCTACAAAGGCCAGGAAGAGCTTGAATTTGGGGGATAGAAAAGGATCAAGTGTGGCTAAGAAGGGTGGGAAAGGCTCAGGGAAGACAGGGTGTTTTTCCTACCGAGGTGAGCAATGCAACCTGCCAGCTGGGTAAGCGCCACTCACAGTGCAGCTGAGGAGCAAGGATACTTAAAATCATCATTTCCATGGCATCTGCCATCTGCAGGGGGAAGAGAAACCAAAATCAACAACTTCCTGCAAGTTAGATGGACTCAGGAGTTAATCATAGGCCTTGGTGATATTTCTGTGCCATTCCTGCACAGCAATATTGAGCATTTAACTTGTAACATTTAACATTTAAACTCATTTCTGATTGTAGCATTTTTAGGAATTCTGGCAGAGAGGATCCAAGCAGTTAAATCCAAAGATTTCCAGGAGGTTTGGCTGCTCAGTCTCCCAGGTTCAGTCAATTCCATAAAGCAAATTTCAGCTCTTTCACCCACAGGTTCAGTCAGAGTTGTTTAATGCCTCATAACTTATTGCATTTCTCCCTTAAACACTCCTGGATTTGGATAGATCCCTGTAAAGCAAATTGCACAGCTATTTAGGATCTAAACCATGGCATATCCAGCCTTTTACATGGCTAAAAGCCAGGAGATACAGCTCCAGGTATCAGGATCCTAAAATACACCACAGTGTGTGGCAAACAGAGCTCCAGAAAGGGCAGAAAAATGGAAACCAAGACTTTTTGTTGTTGGTCTCAAGGTTAAAAGTGGAAGTGCTGGCTGGCTGCTCCTCTGGAACTGGGATTACAGGAATATTGACTGATACAGACAACAGAGATTGCAGCTGATGGGAGGGATGTGGGAAAATCACTGCAGGAAACCTGAGGTTCTGCAGGAGTAGCCTGGAACCTCTTTCATTTGAAACCAAATTTGAAGTGGAGAATCAAAACAGTTCTCCAAACCCTGATTTATAAAATCTTCAGAGACAAAGAAATCCATCAGTTATCCATTACCCCTCAGAACAAAGCTGTTATTTGAGAATTCCCTGTACAATTCCTGCTTTATTGCCCACTTGTTGGCAGAATCTTTGTCCCCAATATCTGAAATCCCTGGGATTCTCTGAGTGATGCTCATGCAGCTGCTGCTGATCCCAGTTACTTGCCCATGCTAATCCAGTAATGACAGAGAGCTTCCACTGGAACTTCCCAAACCCAATGGCTTCCACTGCATCCTCCACCATGAAAGTGTCTGCAAAGAAAACAAAAACAATCCCTGTGAGTTCCTTCCTTATCAAAGCCACCCCCTGAGAGAGAATTTTCTGGTTTAATTACTAATTAACTGGCTAATCTGCTGAGATCTCAAATATATAGCAGAGCTGTTTAGTTTTCCTACAGTTCCTACTCACGAAAATCTCTGTGTTCTTCCAAAGCCAAAATAATTCTGATTATTCCTGGAATATTTTAATGACACAGAGGTAAATCAGTGTGGCACCAGCCCATGTTCAGCCTGTTCCTCCTGGCAGTGACTCCTCCAGCCACTTTCTGCAGCTTTCTCTGGGGAGAAACAGCTCTGCCCCAGCCCACAGCAGTGCTGGGAGCTGCAGGGAATATTTTAGTGAAACTTGTCATTATTCAAAGCAAGAATTTGTCCAAACCACATAAATCTTAACCCCTGCTCCTGTTAAAAATGCTGATGGCTGTTTCCCACCCACTGCCACGACCTCTTCAGTTTGTTCCAGCTGAAGGTGCTGAGATGTCTCCAATTCCTTTGCTCAAATGCAAAATGAAACGACCAAGAAAAGCACATTTTGATATCTGAGTTGTTTCAATCAATTCAAGCCTCACAGTTCTCACACTCCCAGCACTTTGAAAAGGACATTCCTCCCAACAAAGCTTTGGCTCAGAGCTGTGAGATCCTCACAAAAACACAAACCAGGAGGAAATCAAACAAAATCCAAAGGGATAAAACAGAGCAGAGATGTTCATAAATAAGATAAATACCGACTTTTCACATTGTGCTAACAATCCCAACGTTTCTCACTAAAGCAGTGCTCCCTCCAGGCAGGAAGCAGAGCCTGGGATGCACATTCCTCTTGTCCCCTAGGAAAAGAGGAGACAGCAACTCTGCAGATTCATCCCAGCCTTGAAGGAGAGCCAGGTGCAGCAGCTCCAGAAAGGTTTCAGGAGCTCTGAGCAGTTCCAGAGGGAAACTCCAGTGTGGAATAGGGGCTGGCATTGGCTACACAGCTCCCTAAGAGGAAATATCCATCACTGGTGAAACAAAAAGGAACCCATGGAGCATCCCATGGGAATGGGGTGATTAAATCATGATTTTCAGGTGGAACACGGTTTTCCTGGGTTACACTTTCCTGCTTTTCGGGTGGAACACGGTTTTCCTGGGTTACAATTTCCTGCTTTTCCTGGGTTACAATTTCCTGCTTTTCCGGTGGAACACAGTTTTCCTGGGTTACAATTTCCTCATTTTCAGGTGGAACACGGTTTTCCTGGGTTACAATTTCCTGATTTTCAGGTGGAACACAGTTTTCCTGGGTTACGGTTTTCCTGGGTTACAATTTTCCTGGGTTACAATTTCCTGCTTTTCAGGTGGAACACAGTTTTCCTGGGTTACAATTTCCTGCTTTTATGTGGGAATCTTTCACTTCTTCATCCCTCCCATACCCCTCCTGCTTCCAACCAATTTCCTGCTTTTCAGGTGGAACAAGGTTTTCCTGGGTTACAATTTCCTGATGTTCAGGTGGAACACGGTTTTCCTGGGTTACAATTTCCTGCTTTTCCTGGGTTACAATTTCCTGATTTTAAGGTGGAACACAGTTTTCCTGGGTTACAATTTCCTCATTTTCAGGTGAAACACAGTTTTCCTGGGTTACAATTTCCTGATGTTCAGGAGGAACACGGTTTTCCTGGGTTACAATTTCCTGCTTTTCCTGGGTTACAATTTCCTGATTTTAAGGTGGAACACAGTTTTCCTGGGTTACAATTTCCTGCTTTTATCTGGGAATCTTTCATTTCTCCACCCCCCCCGTATCCCTCCTGCTTCCAACCCGAGAAGAAGGCAAAGAAGAGAGCTGCTCACCATCCGTGGGGTTGGCAAATTCCTTGGGCACTGCAGCTCCATCCCCCAGCTCCACGGGCTCCAGCTCTGCCCTCACCCCCTCGATGTGCACCTCGTGCTCTCCCGAAATCCCGTCCTCCTCCGACCTCGAGCTCTCCCCGGTGCGGCGAAACTTCACCACCCTGGAAGGACAAACACAGGGCTGGGCATCCCCAGGGTTTGTTCCAGCTGGGAATTGTGTTTGTTCAGTCCTAAACCCCTCTCTAGTCAAGCAGCACCCAGGTTTCTCCTCATTCCCTGCCTCCATTCCATATCCATAACTTGGGTTTGCAGCTGGTTTTAGATTTTCTACATCAGGACGGGATTTCATCCCTGTTCCTGAAGATGTTATCCTGCTGCCTATAAAGTTATAAAGCCACAGAGGTCATAAAAATGTGAGGAAATGATATCTATTTCATGGGATGCATGTTTTGTCTGCCTGGATTTTATTGGGAATTTGGCATTGCCGTGGCATTGATTTTCTTGGGGTTCGTCCTGGTAGGAGAGCCCAAATCCCATTTGCCAGGTTGGTTTTGTGGTTTGTGTCTTAGAAAGGAAATTCCTGGAATGTGTCAGATTTTGAAATATTATTTCATGAAATACAATTAACAAAATGCAATTAATAAAATACAATTAATAAATACAATTAATTCAGGGAATGGATGGCTTTTTCCCATCAGGATGCTGATTCTGTGGCTCTGCTTTCATCTTACATGGAATGATTGAATCTCATGTAATTAATTAAATATCTGTATTTTAACACCAGGGTTTGCTAAGTGGACACAGCTTTGATGTTTTGCTGAGAGTCACTTGCTCCCTGTCCACACAGGAGGTTCTTTCCCCATCCATGAAGTTTTCTGTGGCCAAAGATTTGGGAACAGATCCACCAGATTTAATGGAACAGATCCCTCAAGCTTCCTTTATCTGCAACACAGTGGGAGTTTTGCCCTTGCAAAAATGACAATTCCTTGGATTTAAGTGAAATAGGTTTTCTTTGGAAATGGATTAAATTATCACAGAATCACAGGGAAGGACCTTAGAGATCCTTCCAGCTTTGGAGGTGATGGATCCCACAAGATCTGAGAATTCCTCAGCATGGCAGATAAAATACAGGTTTATCACTTAGGAATAGATAAAAAAACTGACACAAATGAAGGAAAAAGCTCCACAGGGATAATTTCTGTTCCATACTTGCCAAATTCTTCTGAGCTGGGACATCTCAGGGAGCTGCTGCATTTATTTGCAAAATCTCCCAGCCCCAAAACACCTGCACTGGGAGGTACTTTAGAACACATTCCCGGGTTTTGTTCTTCAAAATGGGAAAAAGAGCTTAATAAAATAACCTCTGATTCTTTTTCCTGACAAGCTGAAGGCATCCTAACCAAGGGTTTGGAAAGAACTGGAGTTCACGTCCATTTTTCCCAACTTGTCGGGAATGTTGTGGGACAGGGAGCTCTGTCATTGACACGAGCTCATGAATATTTAACACCAACTTGAAACATTCATTCCCTGCCTTGCAGAGCCCATGATTTATAAATAGGAATATGTTGCAAAACACCTGAGAATGGAGCATTAGGAAAAATGGGTTTGGGTTTTAAAGGAAGCATTTGGCATTGAGGGAAAAGGAAGCAATTCCTGGGGTTAAAGGCACCAAAGATTTTATCCGTTTTTTGGTTGTTGTTTTTTTTTTTTTTTTTGCACAGATCCAGCAACGACACCCCAAAGGCAGAGAGTTCCTGGTAAAAATCAGCATTTTCCTTGTGCAGCAGCGTTTGGCTCTCCAGAAACATTGGGAATGCCGCTGGTCCCCACAAACCCACCTTGCTCTGCAATTCCTCCCTGGCAGGGAGGAGGATGGGGAGGAAGAGCCTCCCCAGCACAATTATTTGTTATTTACAGATAACCCCCCCTGCAAAGGCAATTCCGACCTCTCCTCTCCCAAAACCTCCTGGCGCTTCCACGGTTTTATCCCACCCCTCCTGATATTTTACCACCATCAAAAGAGAAAAAAAAAACCAAAAATGAGTGAATTTATGTAACAAACAGCCGCTGCATCCCGCGGGATGCGGGACCCGGGCAGCTCCAGCGGGAAGATGGCCTGCCTCCCGGGGCCTGGGGCGCTTCCCGGCGCAATTCCCCGCAGCCCGGCGGGATCCCCGCGGCCGGAGGGGCAGGAGCCCCCCCGGCGCTACTCACGGCAGCTGCTTCAGCTGGAACAGATCCTCCTCCATGGCCGGGCGGCGGCTGCGCTCATCGCTCCCGCACGGCGGGCTCGGGCTGCGGGATGGGGCTGGAGCGGCTGGAGAGGATGGAGAGGCTGGAAAGGCTGGAAAGGCTGGACAGCTCCGCAGGAACCGCCGGCCCCGCGCACCCGCTCGGCTCGGAGCGGCTCGGTTGGGCTGGGCTGGGCTGAGCTGAGCCTGGCACGGCTGGACGCGGCTCAGCACGGCTCGGCTCGGCGTGGCTGGGATCAGATGGGGCTCGTTCTGGCTCAGCTCGCCGTGGTTTGGCTCAGCCGGGCTTGGCTCGGCTCAGGTGGACTCAGCTCAGCACGGCTCGCTTTGGCACG
>VZRZ01008881.1:901930-912661 GCA_013398175.1 Climacteris rufus | reverse complement strand
GTGGTGTTCCCAGTGAACACCCAGCAAGTTGAGTTCCCCCGTAAGGACAAGGGTGGGTGATTTGGAGGTGTCCCCTGGTTCCTTAAAGAATCTTTGTCGGTGTGGTCATCCTGGCTGGGTGGCCAAGAGCAGCCTCGCAGCCTCCCACAGTGACACCCCCTCCATCGGTTTGTCCCTCAGTCCTTGCCCAGAGGCTTTCAGGTGGCCTTGCCAACTGCAGCTCGGGACATTCCAGCCCCTCCAGCACATCCAGAGCTCAGAGCAGTGCCCTGCACACTCCCAGTGGTGCCCTGCACACCCCACACTGCAGTGCTGCTCCAGGCCTGGCCTGTTTGCACACTCTCCCTGGTGCCCTGCTTGCACACCCCACTCGTGCTCACACTCCCACTCTGCACAGTCCCCTGCTCGCACGCCCACACTGTGCCCAGCACACACATCCCACACACACATCCCTGCATGCCCCCACCCTTGTGCCCGCCCTTCTGGGTGGATGTGGCACTTTGGGCTGTGGTTTAGGGGTGGTGATGGTGGTGCTGGGATGATGGTGGGCCTGGATGGTCTTGCTGGTCTCTTCTGACATTGATCATTCTGTGACTCAGGGACTGCCCTGAGCCAGGTGCAGCACCTGGCACTTGGCATTGTTGAACGTTGAGAGGTTCGTGTCTTTCACTTCCCAAGCTGGCCCAGGTCCCTGTGCCATGGCCCCATCCTTCTCCATCACCTGCCCTGCTCAGCGTTCTGTCTGCTGTCTGCTGTGCTGAGGGTGAGCCCGAGCCACTCTCTGTGTCCTTGGGGAAGCCATGAAAGAGCCCTGGTGCCAAAGCAGAGCCCTGAGGGACACCCCTCGTCCCCAGCCTGAAGCTGCACATGGAGCCACTGCCCACAGTTCCCTGTGTCCATCTGGCCAATTCCTCATCCCCCAAATAGCCCACCCTCCAAACCCATGGCTGTCCTGTGGGCACATCAGCACAAAAACATGCATGCTAGGTCAGAAAGATAAAGAATTAAACTGAATAGGAAAAAGTTGAAACCAAAGTTCAAGATCTTCTTAATGACAAAAAAGCCAGACTACTCTCAATCCAGTAAGATTTGTGAGAGTGTAATTTCTTAGAATTTCCTTTTGCTGTTGAATGCCTTTGTTCAGTGAAGGTTTGGTCAGGTTCCAGCCTGGACCCTT
Source organism: Climacteris rufus (assembly GCA_013398175.1). Taxonomy (NCBI): domain Eukaryota; kingdom Metazoa; phylum Chordata; class Aves; order Passeriformes; family Climacteridae; genus Climacteris; species Climacteris rufus. Next base: position 911,484 of record VZRZ01008881.1, on the reverse strand, counting down.
CTCAGCGATCTTGCTCAGAGGAGGATACAGTACTAAAATAGCTCTGTCTGAGGAAATTTTGCTCTTTACTAAGGAATGGGGATGTGGAGAGAGTCCCTGACTAAATCCTACCTCAAAGAGACAGGTCTGTGAAAAAACTTGGAAGTGCCAAGAGTTAGGCTCTTCAGGGAAGTGAATTCCAGTTTCAGTTTAGGGAGCAGATCTCCTTCCAGTCCTGACCCATGTTTTCATAGGCTTTGCCACTATGGTAAATGTCTGGGAGACATCTACCATAAAATGAAGGCTAAAACTGTAAACACTTGTCTAATCCAATAACGTGTGCTTGTGTCTGCAGAATTTTGTCATGGAATTTGGTTTTTTTCTGAAAAGAAAACCCTCAAGTCTTTAATTAATCCCTTTGAAAAGGAGGATGGGAAACATTCAAGAGGTCCACACTGCCTTCCAGCAGACCATCAGAGAGCAGAGGGTGCCCACTCTTTTTCCCTTAAAAATCCACTCAGGAACCTGTTCTGGCAAGAGGGGAAGAAATTGCTCTTTGCTGTTCACAAGCTGCAAAATTGGCCATTGAGAGCCTGAGCTGCACAGAATTGCTTGCCAAGAGTAGGAAGCATTGTATTGCATTGGAATGCCAGGCTCAGGAATTTGCAGTTGGCCACTGGCACGTTCAGGGCTTGCACACCATACAGACTTTTTGCTGATTATCTCCAACAGGCTGTGGACCATGATGTTATCTGCCCAAGGAACCTGCCACTGCTGCTGATAATGCTAGACAGCTCAAATATCTGCCAGAACCAGCTGTCACCTCTTCATTTTTGCCCATTTATCTCATGCAATTTTCACATCTTTTTTTATCAGTTGAGCTTATTTAATTGTAGAGGCTGTTAGTTGTCCTGGAGAAAAATCTTTGAAAATACAAGTTTCAAAGTTTGTTATTAAATCCTAGTGCCACTAATGTCTGCTAATTTCACTCTACCATTTGATTTTTGTACTAAGGATAAAAACCCAGGAGACTTTCAGAACTACATAGGTTGGACTGTGCTACTAGTCACAATGGTCAAAGCAACACGAGTGGGGAGAATTGTCCCCTAATAACACAGAGAAAACCAAGAGCAAATTAGAAGGAATTTCCAGCCTGGGACAGAACCAGCATCTCTCAGAGACCTGAAATCTGTCCTCTATTACTGCTATTTTGCTAAATAGTGAAATTACAATAGCTGTAAAAATTATGTCGCTCATTTCTGAACTTAATGTATTTCTTACAGTACTGAACTTACTGAATTTCATTCAGATTTTTAAAGGTTAATTTCAAGTAGAAAATCTCTTTGTAACCACTGAAGGAAAAGAACAAAATGAAATTACCATTACCCAGGTAACAGGGCTAGAAATAGATGTGGTATTAGTCAACTTAGCATGTACACCCTGCAGCTTGAACTGAAATGCAAATCTGTTCTGTTTCCAGCACAGCAGTGGCCCGACTTCCCACTGCTTTGTGTGCACATTTCCTCAGGGAATAAGCTGGGCAGCTTTGCCAAGCCGATATCCCCAGCAGTGGGAGCTGAAGCAAGTGACTCGTGGCTGCAAGACGACAGCGTGTGATGCAAGACACACACAGGACAAACTGCTGAGAGATGCAGTTCCTGACTGACAGGTTTATTCCCATTGCCAGGAAAGGCCTTGTTCTTTTCCAGCTGCTATCGTGGTTTATGAAACAAATATGCAGTGTGTGTGGAATTTCTGGCCCAAAATCTAAGTCAAACAATTTGCAAGGTTAAATATCGAAAGCCAGGTACAGAAGTGTCTGTGAAATCAAAGAATTAAAGGCAATGAAATATCACCAATTTCTTCACACTTTCCCTAAAAGTGCTTTAAAAATGAAGCAAAGCAAAAACATTTGGATGCATTTCTCTAAAGCTGGTATCATGACAACATGTACTGTATCACCCCATAACTGCTTGCATGTCCTGTTTCTTCATTTTCCAGAGCAGGGTTCTGCTCTGATGCTGGAAATAAATTGGATGGCAAGGAGGTATTTGCACTTACTTGGCTGCCCCTTTAATGCTGATTATTATATGAATGGTGATCTGAGGGCAAAAAGGGATAACTGGGATTAAACTCCTGATCATGAGTTACTTTTCCCCAATATGAGGTGGTGGATACTAAGTGCAATGGAGCTGGGTCCTGAGGGCACAAGCATGAGCATTCAGGACAAACCTACCAAGCTGATACAAAGCACTTTATCTCCCTTAGCCAAGTTAGTAAAGGAGGCCTCCTGGTTTTCATTAACTTCAATTGTTTTCTTAAATGGACACAGGAACCAAAATGTGCAGGTATTGGCACCAGCTAAAATATTTGTGTATAGTTATGGGGAATTGTACCAGTGCAAGGAGTGCTTTAGCTTACAATTGCACAGCACAGTGGTCTTGCATGTTTTGATAAAGATATGTGGTTTTAGGTTCCTGAAGGGGATGAGGATCAAGAATGCCATGCTCTACAGGGTTGTTCAGCTGTGGCAACTTGTGACAGCAGTACAGCATTTTAAACAGAACTCTGTTATCTCTGGCCTGTCTCTCAGCTTGACACCCAACATCTTGGGTGCTATCCCAGGAGCAGTTCCATTTACCTCAGTGAAACAACGGATGTGAGGATTGCAAGACTGGGCCTGCCATGGGGAGGCAAAAATGCTCGGAATACATGGAGCTTTGGCAAGTCAGTGACAGAGAACATGTTTAAGTCAAAGTGTAAGTGAACAGATAGCCCACTTGATCTTCTGATCATGCCATCTCTTAATACTGACAATTCCTGACAAAGCTAATGACTTTAATGAGGGCAAGTGAAAATTTGGCATGAAACAAGGATAACAGTGCCCTCCTACATCAAATGTAGCAAATACTTTATGGTAATTATCACAATCATGAATTGGTACTTTACAATCTGTCTTAGCAAACATTCAACTGACAAGCAAAAATCAATATCTTAAATACAGATGGTTTTCTGACTGAGGAATGCACAATTAGATGTTGTCTAGACATGAGCAAAGCTTTTGACACCGTTTCCCACAGAGTTCTTCTGGAAAAAAACCTGGCTGCTCATGGCTTGGACTAGTGGACTCTTCACTGGGCTGGGGAAGGATCTGGAGTCTCACAAGTCCTATGAGAAGCTACTGAGGGAGCTGGGCTTGTTTAGCCTGGAGAAAAGAAGGCTTGGGGGTGACCTTGTCACACTCTATAACTACCTAAAGGGAGATGGTAGCCAGGTGGGGCTTGGTCTCTTCTCCCAAGTAACAAGCAACAGGACAATAGGAAAAGGCCTCAAGTTGCAACAGAGGAGGTTTACATTGGGTATTAGGAAAAATGTCTTCACTGAAAGGGTTGTTAAGCACTGGAACAGGCTGCTTGTGGCTGAGTCAACATCCCTGAAGGTATTTAAATGATGTGATGTGGTGCTTAGGGACATGGTTTGGTGGTGGATTTGGCAGTGCTGGCTTAACAGTTGAACTGGAAGTACTTTAATGGTCTTTTCCAACCTAAATGATTCTATGATTCTAATGATTACTCTGTGGTGGTCTAATTCTGCCACTTTGAAGACTTATTGAGGAAAGAAGTGGGTATTGATACTATTTTCATATAACCATGACCTTTTAATTTTCTGTCATGACTATGATGATTTATAGAACCCATATACAATGTACAAAATCTGATTTAAGGCTCTCTCTCTATGCATATGCTATCAAGCTCAGTGTGTCATATTCTTGGCAGCCCCATACCTTTTCTGTTGTGCTTATATTGAAAATCTGGGCTTCAGGAGGCCTTGGTAGTTAAAGTCTGTCCCCCATTCCAAGACAAACTTACATGCAGCTATCAATATTTATAAAATATTTCTTCCAGTAGTTATGAAAAACAAACAAACTGAAAATGAAACCTTATCAATCTTCCAAAGCAATCTCTTCCTGTGTGTTTCATAATCCTGTGCATAATGGCAGCAAGTCCTCCATCATGGACATTGCTTTATGCCCTTCTGTCCCTCACAGCTCTGTGTTATATGTATTTGTAGGCTGCTATTAGAGCTGAGCTTTCATTAAGCTACAGAAACTATTTTCTCCTAGCTTGTGTGTCCTGAGCCTTGGACCCTTCTTACAGCCTCTCACACTGTTCCATTTTGAATGAAACACCATTCCAAAAGCTTGGCAGTACTCCCCCAGAGACCCAGCCAGGGCTGAGCATGAGTGGAGGAGTCCAGGATGACTTCCTATGTCTGGCAGACTAGGCTGTTGTTTATGCAGTCCAAAAGGTGATTACCTTTATTGCAATGTTGTGACACTGTTGACCCATGTGAAGCTTGTTACTCGCTGTAATCTCACAATTTCTTCATGCACAGTGAGCTGGAATTCCAAAGGGTAACAACACAGACGTGGGAAGGCAGCAGCCTGTGCAACAAGTGGCCCATGAGGATGTTTGCCCTGTCTGCCCAGGAGCAAGGAAGGCAGGGGAAGATGTGTATCTTCCAGAACTGCGGGCTGGACAACTCTCCTGTGTGTTACTGCCTCAGGTCTGCCACAGGGTGTGTTTGTGGTGCACTGAGAGCCTGAGCAGAGGAGTGAAGATGTGAGAACGATTCAGGCGAGTTGTAGGACAGCATAGGAGTAATATTTGTGGAAGAAACACTGCCAGTTGTTGACAAACTGTGGTCATTTTGACTGTCCTCTGAATCAAATTACGATTGATCAATAAACTTCTATACAAATTTCATTATTTCCAACAAATATTCTGCTCTGACCAAGGAGATCTGGTTTGAGAAGCCAGGTTACCTTAAAAAAGAAACCCTAGAACTCCATGCACAGTCCACTGAGAGGCCAGGAGCCTGAGAAGGTATCATCCAAGTAGCAGGAAGCTGAGAACAGCTTCTCTATGGCCTACGTTTGATCTAACCTGCCCTGCCTTTTTTATTTTTTCCTAATGAATCTTTCTGTCATTCATTGAATGATTATTTGCTCCTTGAACAGTCCTAGTAATCCCCAAATTTGGAGGAGTACCTGTGAGTTATTTTTTTGAGAGGGATAGTGCACTAGGAAGCACGATCACTATGAAATTATTATGAATTATATGAAGATTAGCTTCACTTTTTTTCTGAGACACACAGTCTTTTTTATGAGGGAGAGGTCTGACTTGTTAAAGGATAAAAAGGGCAAAGCCTGTAAAAAAACACTTCTCAGAAATTGTGTGCTCAGCGTTAGACAAGCTGCTTTCTGGAAGGGAAGGAGAATTGTTTTCTGGGCTTTGTTTTGCTTGTGGCAACTTTTTAAATGTATGGACATATAGATTCCCCCATATTTTGAAAAATGCTAGGGCTTGCTACTGTTGAGTCACACACTTGCTTATTTTTGTGTATGCAGGTTCTGCTCCTTAATCCATTAAAAAAAAAAAAATCAAGAGAGGCTTCAGATATTGCCTCTGGGGAAAGCATAAAGATTTCTAGGAACTGGATTTTGTTGGAAATTTCAGAGTACTAGGAAAAAAAGCAAGAATCCTGCACAGAACTGGTATGTGTGTATATATGCTTGCAAGGTCAAAGTGATGCAATAAGCACTGTTGCTGTGGAAAGGATGAAAAGCAGGAAAAAAGGACAAAAGTCTGTATTCCAACAATTGCTCTCCAAGCTAAAGGAGCGGGAGCGTACTTGATACATGATGCAGATAATTCATTGCTCTGGCCTGATACTCCATGGAGATGCATTGATTTCTGCAGTTCAAGAAAATACATAAATTTATGTATTGAAGCAACTGTAGGTAGTAAGGCCAGCCTAGAATAAGCCCTAAGTTTTTTTAACTAGACTGACAACTGAAAACAGAACAGAATGTTCCCTCATTTTCTAACAGATTACTTATGATGAGGAAAATACTCTTTCACCTTGCAAAGAAGTAATCATGCTATTTCAAGAGTTGATTCAAAGCTATCCACAAAGAACAAGAAGCATCAGGTGCCACTTCTTGTGAGCTGTGATTGAACCTGTGACGGTCAATAATGACAAATGGCCAGAGGGAGATGAAATTCCCAAACACATTACCAAGCCCCATCTCAGCAGAGTCTTGATGTATTGTAGCACTTGCCAGCCAACGCATACATCTTCTTTCACTCTTTGGCAGCCCTGCAAAGGGATNAATGGCAGCAAGTCCTCCATCATGGACATTGCTTTATGCCCTTCTGTCCCTCACAGCTCTGTGTTATATGTATTTGTAGGCTGCTATTAGAGCTGAGCTTTCATTAAGCTACAGAAACTATTTTCTCCTAGCTTGTGTGTCCTGAGCCTTGGACCCTTCTTACAGCCTCTCACACTGTTCCATTTTGAATGAAACACCATTCCAAAAGCTTGGCAGTACTCCCCCAGAGACCCAGCCAGTGCTGAGCAGGACTGCAGGAGTCCAGGATGACTTCCTATGTCTGGCAGACTAGGCTGTTGTTTATGCAGTCCAAAAGGTGATTACCTTTATTGCAATGTTGTGACACTGTTGACCCATGTGAAGCTTGTTACTCGCTGTAATCTCACAATTTCTTCATGCACAGTGAGCTGGAATTCCAAAGGGTAACAACACAGACGTGGGAAGGCAGCAGCCTGTGCAACAAGTGGCCCATGAGGATGTTTGCCCTGTCTGCCCAGGAGCAAGGAAGGCAGGGGAAGATGTGTATCTTCCAGAACTGCAGGCTGGACAACTCTCCTGTGTGTTACTGCCTCAGGTCTGCCACAGGGTGTGTTTGTGGTGCACTGAGAGCCTGAGCAGAGGAGTGAAGATGTGAGAAGGATTCAGGCAAGTTGTAGGACAGCGTAGGAGGAACATTTGTGGAAGAACCATTACCAGTTGTTGACAAACTGTGGTCTTTTTGACTGTCCTCTGAATCAAATTACGATTGATCAATAAACTTCTATACAAATTTCATTATTTCCAACAAATATTCTGCTCTGACCAAGGAGATCTGGTTTGAGAAGCCAGGTTACCTTAAAAAAGAAACCCTAGAACTCCATGCACAGTCCACTGAGAGGCCAGGAGCCTGAGAAGGTATCATCCAAGTAGCAGGAAGCTGAGAACAGCTTCTCTATGGCCTACGTTTGATCTAACCTGCCCTGCCTTTTTTATTTTTTCCTAATGAATCTTTCTGTCATTCATTGAATGATTATTTGCTCCTTGAACAGTCCTAGTAATCCCCAAATTTGGAGGAGTACCTGTGAGTTATTTTTTTGAGAGGGATAGTGCACTAGGAAGCACGATCACTATGAAATTATTATGAATTATATGAAGATTAGCTTCACTTTTTTTCTGAGACACACAGTCTTTTTTATGAGGGAGAGGTCTGACTTGTTAAAGGATAAAAAGGGCAAAGCCTGTAAAAAAACACTTCTCAGAAATTGTGTGCTCAGCGTTAGACAAGCTGCTTTCTGGAAGGGAAGGAGAATTGTTTTCTGGGCTTTGTTTTGCTTGTGGCAACTTTTTAAATGTATGGACATATAGATTCCCCCATATTTTGAAAAATGCTAGGGCTTGCTACTGTTGAGTCACACACTTGCTTATTTTTGTGTATGCAGGTTCTGCTCCTTAATCCATTAAAAAAAAAAAAATCAAGAGAGGCTTCAGATATTGCCTCTGGGGAAAGCATAAAGATTTCTAGGAACTGGATTTTGTTGGAAATTTCAGAGTACTAGGAAAAAAAGCAAGAATCCTGCACAGAACTGGTATGTGTGTATATATGCTTGCAAGGTCAAAGTGATGCAATAAGCACTGTTGCTGTGGAAAGGATGAAAAGCAGGAAAAAAGGACAAAAGTCTGTATTCCAACAATTGCTCTCCAAGCTAAAGGAGCGGGAGCGTACTTGATACATGATGCAGATAATTCATTGCTCTGGCCTGATACTCCATGGAGATGCATTGATTTCTGCAGTTCAAGAAAATACATAAATTTATGTATTGAAGCAACTGTAGGTAGTAAGGCCAGCCTAGAATAAGCCCTAAGTTTTTTTAACTAGACTGACAACTGAAAACAGAACAGAATGTTCCCTCATTTTCTAACAGATTACTTATGATGAGGAAAATACTCTTTCACCTTGCAAAGAAGTAATCACGCTATTTCAAGAGTTGATTCAAAGCTATCCACAAAGAACAAGAAGCATCAGGTGCCACTTCTTGTGAGCTGTGATTGAACCTGTGACGGTCAATAATGACAAATGGCCAGAGGGAGATGAAATTCCCAAACACATTACCAAGCCCCATCTCAGCAGAGTCTTGATGTATTGTAGCACTTGCCAGCCAACGCATACATCTTCTTTCACTCTTTGGCAGCNTTCCCACCTTGGGAAGCCCGAAAAAGGATTTTTTTTTTTTTTTTGGGTCAATAACACACAATTGCACTCACTTCAGAACCCAACTGCGAGGGTGGTGCTCTGTCAGGGCACCCACAGCTTGGGCCAGCGTGCCACCACCAGGGGTTGTGTGGGGCTGTCTGTGGCATCTGTGGCTCCACAGGGCTTTCTGAACACTTGGGGAAGGGAAACTGTCACACAGGAGGGATGTTTGTGCCACTCCCGGCTTTCCAGCAGAACGGCACAGGGGAGCATGGTTTGGCCACCCCACACCGCCACTGTAACCCCTAAACCACATCACCCAGAGCCAGATCCAGATGTCTCTTAAACACCTGCAGGGATGGTAACTCCACCACCACCCTGAGTGACCTCCTCCAATGTCTGATCATGTTAACTATGAAAAAATCGGAATCTCCCTTGCTTCAGCTTAAGGCCATTTCCTCTAGTCCTCTCACCATAGGCACAGGCAGAGAGCAGAACCACTCCACTACAACCTCTTTTTGGGTAGAAGATGCCCCTATCCTGTGTCCAGTTCTGGGCTCCTCAGGACAGGAGAGACATGGAGCTCCTGGAGCAGGTCCAGCGGAGGGCAATGAGAATGAGTGCGGGACTGGGGCATCTCTGTTATGAGGACAGGATGAGGGAGCCGGGCCTGTTAAGCCTGGAGGAAAGACAACTGAGAGGGGACCTCATTAATGTGTATAAATATCTGAAGAGGGAGTGCCAGGAGGATGGACCAGGCACTGCTCATTGCCTGGAGCAGGTCCAGCGGAGGGCAATGAGAATGAGTGCGGGACTGGGGCATCTCTGTTATGAGGACAGGATGAGGGAGCCGGGCCTGTTAAGCCTGGAGGAAAGACAACTGAGAGGGGACCTCATTAATGTGTATAAATATCTGAAGAGGGAGTGCCAGGAGGATGGACCAGGCACTGCTCATTGCTGCCCAGCAACAGGATAAGAGGCAGCGGGAAGGCGCTGATGCCCAGGAAGTTCCACCTGAACATGAGGAAGAACTTCTTCCTTGTACGGTGAGCGAGCACTGAACAGGCTGCCCAGAGAGGGTGCTGAGTGTCCCTCACCGGAGACACTCCCGAGCCATCTGGACACACCGCCGCGCCCCGCGCTCTGGGATGCCCTGCTGGAGCAGGGGCCGGCCGCGCTGACGCCGCGGTCGCTGCGGTGCCGGGGCTCTGCGGGCCGGGAGCGCCGCTC
>VZRZ01008881.1:806680-901165 GCA_013398175.1 Climacteris rufus | reverse complement strand
CTCCCGTTAACGCAGGTCCTGCTGGGGCTGTGGCTCGGCGAGCGGGCTCGGCAGGGGAGGGGGAGCCGCCGGTGGGTTTGCTCGGCACCGCGCTGCGTGCGCCGGCTCCGGGCTGAGGGCGGCTCCGCTGCCGCCAACAGGCGCATCCAGCCGGGGCTCTGCCCCTTCGGCAGGGTCATCCCGGTGTCCCGCGCCGGTGTCCTTGTGCTGGCACCGAGCGAAGCCCCGCCAGCCCTCGGGGGCGCTGGGGCTGGGGGATCCCCCGGCCCTGGGGCAGCTGTAGTGGGGTGTAAGGGCCAGTTAATGACTGTGCAGGGCAGGGCCAGAGGAACCGGCTGACACGGCCCGGGGCTCGGGGCTGTAATTGGATCTCGGCCTTCACGGCTGTCATGTGCTGGCTTCAGAGTTGTTTGCTCGCATCTCGCCGGTGGTGGAGAAACATTGGGCGAGCCTTTACAGCTCGCACTGTTGGCTCTTGTGAAGGGTCTGTGTCCTGAAGGGCCTCACCATCAAGGGGTCTTTGTTCCTGGACACACGTGTGTCTGTGCGGAGCTCTGTAAGAACCTCATTCCCGGAGCACGGTGTGCTGTGGCACAGGTTGTGTTGGTGTGTGCTTACCCAGGGATGGTGTAACTCCTTTGACTGGACAGGAGAGATGATGCTGTCTGATAAACGGTGCAGGTGAGATCAGGCCTGCCACAAGCCAGTGTCACACCCCCCTGTCACCATCCAGTTGCAATGTAACCAAGCCTCTTGAAAATGAACCTATGGCGAAGGGTGATGTATATATGTAATCTAAGTATTGTGGAAAAAATATGTCTATGTAGAGCTCCAGGCCAGAAAGGTTGTCATGAGCTGCTGTCCCTCCTTTCCTAACAAAATTATTTTGCAATTGTATTTTCCCTTTCTATTTTTGTGTAGCAGAAGAGCACACAGTAATACTTATTCCAGACTCTCCAGTCCTTTAAACTATTCCCTCCATTTTCATTCTCTTTCAAAGGTTCTCTTCTGTAAATCAGCCTTTCTGTGACACTTGACATGTGTAACTTGGCAAACGGGTTCCTGGAAAGTGTTTTTAGTCCCTTGGCTGTTACAGTATAAAATACTACTGGAGTTTAAAAAAGTCCTGCTGATGTTGTAGCTGGGTTGTGTTCAGGAGGCTGTTGCACTCACACTGTGTAATGTTCCTCAGTGTGTAGCATAACAAGAAGTTTCTGGGGTGGGAGGAAAAGAAATTTGCTTGGGCAACAGCCAAACTCCTGCCACTACAGGCTGCACTTGAAAATCCCGTGTAGGCATCCTGTAGTGAAGCTGTGCTTGCTGGAAAGTTATCCAAACCCTGGTTTTGCTAGAACAAAACGTGTAGTGAGGTGCCACCAAGTGAAACTTTCCTTTTCTTTATGTTTCCTTGAAACAAGGAAAGGAATTACAAACCTGAGTCTTTCTCTTTTATTCTTTTTAATGTAAAGATAAAAATGATACGTGTATCTCTTCCTGAGGATGGGTGAAAGTCTGTCATGCTTTTATTTCCCATTCTCTTTTATTTTTTCCTTAGTTTTCTGAACCAGCTAAGTGAGGCTCCCTTCTGAGCTCATCAGTATCGAGTTTGCAAGGCAGGATGTATTTAGATATGTGTCTGTGTGCTCGTGAGGTCTGATGGGCTGAAATCCTGACACAACAGTTCAGGAATCTGCATTTGGACAGCAGCATCCACATAGGAAACCAGACGTGGTTTCACCTGCTCTTGCAGACTCCTGAAAAAACATCACTCCTATGTGAATGACTCAATCTTTGGTGGAAATCTATCACATTATTAGCAATAGCCAGCAATTTGCACAGCAGAGTATTCTTTAATGTCTTTTTTTTTTTAACCAGTTGGTTTCATTTTGTCAGGCTTCCACTAGACTGAGATAAAATATTTAAAAAGTAGGTATGAGGAAAGGCTTCATGTGTGGAGTTTGTGGAAAATGCTTTCTGTATGGCAAACACAGCAAAACAGAGTCAGACCATATATTAGAGCAGTTATAGTAATGGAAGTAATAGAGCTGAGTGAGAAATGTTGGAACCCTTTACACCATTTCAGGTTAAAATACATTCAAGTAATTAGAGAATCTAGATGAACTAAAAGGTCATAGAGGAAGTGTGTACCTGGATTTGCCAGCAAATGAACAGCCCTCAGCACTGCTTTGAATTCTCCTTGTCAAGAGTTTAAGTAGTAAAACCATGCAAGTAAAAACTATCTTTTGAAAATGTTCTGAAGGTAGTTCTGAATTATTTTTTAAATAGTTATTTCACAGTTGTATATTCTGAGCAGCTTTTGGTATCAGGAAGTGGTTCAGGATTGTCCAGCATTTAAGAGAGGAAGAGCAATGGTGTGTACATTAACCTGGGGAGTTGGAGTTTTAAAACACCAAAATATGTTTCTTAAGTTTCTAAATGTTTCTGATGTTGACTAAGATTTGTGATAGTTTTTGTGGTATAAAATAAAAATGTTCTCACCATGACATTTAACTTCCCTTTTATTATATGTGGTTTTTTCCTTAGAGGCATCTCTTAGTTATTTTTAAATATAATTTTAGCTTACCTTTCCTGCCCCACCTTTTAGGTAGGCAGATTGTGGCAATAAGCAAAGGGAGCAATACTGGCAAGCAGAGTTACAGCCCTCAAACCACAGAGGATCCACAAGGACAAGCTGATTTCTGCAGAGGTACCTCATTCTGGCCATCAGGAAAAGCTGGGTAGGCAGAGGAATTTCAGATTCACACACTGCACCTATGATCAGCTCTGGGGAATGAGTGTGTCAGTCTGGGTGTTCAGCTCCTGGGGCCTCCATGAGCTTCCAGGAAAGAGTTTTGAAAGTGTAAGGGAGGGGCATGAGGAAGTCCGAGCCAGTTTCCCCAGGCACTGGACATTTGGTTGCCACTGGACTGGTTTAAACCCCTGTCTGCAAGCCAGAGAATGCTCATCTCTGCTTATGTCTCAGGAACAGTGATGGTTTGGTTTTGGTTTTTGGTTTTTTTTTTGGTCTGCCCTAACACTCATAGAATTTGAGAAAATCAAGGCCCTGAGTGTTTAATTCTTGACTTTCTTTTATATCTGCTTGCCTCGAAGAAGGAGCTAAAAGCTTGGATAATACCATTAATTATTTGGTCTGGAGAATGAAATTGTCTGTTCTGAACATAGAAGACCACCATAAACAGTTTCTACAATACAGGATAAAACACCCTTTTGAAAGCTGTTCAATTACTTTATTTTTAATTTTTTCCCCCTAGCTAAATGGAAATTGTTGTCCAGGTATTAATAAGAACAGATGATTCTCAGTCTTAGACTAGTTCTCATTAATTCTCCTCTGGAAAGAAAACAGTAAGTCTACACTTTTAGCTCCTTAGTTGTAAAAAAAGATGGGAAAACAACTTTGGCCAGCACAGATGGTAATTCCTTTGATATTTAAGGTTAGTCTTGAACTGCCTTGTCCAATATATGCTGAAACCAAAACCAGTATTAATAGATCTTTGTTAATTATCTACTGCCTTAGCAAAAAAAGTTTAAGACTTTTCTTAATCTTTATTTTGTTGAAAAGTATGGTCAAATGGATTAAAGATTGTGTAGAAAGGTGAAGTACATCTATTCTTTAAGATGACTGCTTTTTCTGTTTTTCAAACCTTTCCTCTTTTGTGTTAATAGTATGAGTCAGAAGAAGGATGAATCAATCAAAAGTCTTTACAGAGTAACAATAAGAAATGTTCTTGCTGAGTAGCCCTTATTTTTGTTACAGATCAAAGGCTGAAAAAGCCTAAACCTTAAACAAAAAATAAATACAAAGATACAATAATGCTTTTGGTCTTTGTAATATCCAAGGATTGTCCTAAATTGCACATCTAAAACAACAATTATTGCTCTAGAATCATACTTCAGATGAAGCTTCTGGAAGCATGCTTTTTTCCCTTGCCTTTGTTCTTTTAAGGAAGGTAGATAAGGGGTGAATGGATTAAAAAAAGCAACCCCAAAACATAAAAAAATTCACCACCCCTCTGGGAAGGCTCGTTCAAAGCCATGTAAACAGCATTTGCTTATTATGTGGATGTCAGCCCATGTAGCTGCAAAAGCCCTGTGAATACCTTGCACAAGGTGAGGGCCTGAAAAAGATTTGTAATCCAAAACAAAGTGGTTCCCCACCTGGCAGCCTGGAATTCTAGGGAAAGGCTTTACCAGAACTTTCCAGAAGTGCTTGTCCAGATGAACCCAGCTCAGGTGCACTGAGAGAACCTTGAACCTCTCAGAAGATTGTAGGAGATGGACTTTCCACCTGCAGGGTAAGCTGGGAGGGAAGGCCAGGGGGACAGGACTGGGGAAGGACAAGAAAGTAAATTATTCCTTAAAAGACAACAGCAAAAAAAAAAAAAGAGGGGTGGGGGTCATTTTCAGCTCTGAGACTGAGGCTACTGGGCTCTCTCTTTTACTCAACAGTAGGAGTTTGTGCAGAACTCTGAACAAAGAGACTTCAGGTTTTTTTTCCCAACTTTTAATGGAATCTTTTCAGCTACTGATGCAAAATAATCAGCTTGAAAAATTAGAGTCATTTCAACCTGCCTAGAAGAAGTGCAGCTGCGGCTGCAGATGTGCTGTGGGCTCTAAATGACTGGGCAGAGTCACTAATTAACAGAGTGAGACTGACCAAATCATCATCATCCAAGGTCAGGTCTGAGTGTGTCACTGTAGGATTCAGAACTGTTCCTACAAGTAACTCAATGATGCCAATTTGTTAAATAAACCTTTGTCATGAAAATACAGGAAATACAGTCATGAAAATACAGAAATGCTGAGGGATGTTCACACAGGCTGGTTGTATAACACAGCTGAAAAGCTGCAAAAAGCATTTTAAGATGTATTTAAAGTTATTTTGCAGCGTGGGTGTGGGGCCAGTTGGCATTTTAAACTTTTTAAAAGGAAGCTGATAAATATTTACAGCAATTGATCATTATGATAACTTGCTGCCTTTTTCATAGTAAATTGTGAAAGTCTGAACTGTACAGATGGTTATGCTGATATTTGACATGATAGTTACACTAGAGTGTCTGTAGTGAACAAATAGTTTTTGACATAAAGGTAATCTTTTCATCTATCACAACAAAATGAAAAGATTAAGGAGGATCCCCTTTGGTGTCTACAAGTATGTGCAAATATTTCACTTAAGAGCAAGCAAAAATGCTTCACCCTGATTCACCCAATGTCTTTTGGAAAAAAAATTGAGTTGTCAAGAAATTGCAAATCTTGTTAAAAGATTGGGAAACCTTGCCTAAAGGTGGATTTGCACTGTTTGTGTGGGGAATATAATGTACTCAGAGAGTCAGTAGCAAGTGTTTACTTGCTTAAGGCATTTTTATATTAGAAATGGCCTTATCTTCTATCTTTAAGTCTTAGATTTTCTTTTTAATTCTTGCAGTAGTTAATGTCTTATTTCTGCTCCAGATGAAACAGTTGAGAGAATATTTTTTGTGTATAGACAATCAGGGACAGAGTAAATAGTGCTCAGATTTCTGGGGAGAAGAAAAAAATCTTCAAGTTAAAGTTAATTTCATATTAAAATGTATAAAAAACAAAAGTATAGTTTGAAATAATAAAATGAATCCTTCATTATATATATGAGAATTGTACAAAGATACACTGAGAAAAACAGAGGACATACAGAGTTAATGATGGTTCTCTAAAATCTCTCTTTAAGTAAACTGTTGTCTTTTACTTCTCATTTTTTCTATTTATATCCAAAAAATAATGGCCACCTTTCCATGAAAAGCATATTTAGTCATTTTAGATAAGGGATGCAGCATTATCCATGGCTGAGTGAACACATGCCAGGCAGGTATTTTTAGCCTCTTTAGGCTGAAGGGATGCAAGTGGAAGTTCCACTTCAGTTGCTTGTGTTGTATGGAAAACAGGCTGGAGTTGGTGAGGCAAGGTTAATGTGAGGAGCTGGACATTAGTCCTGGGACATAAAATGCCCATTCTTCTGAAATTACTCTATGCAATAGAGTGTGCAGCTGCATAGTAATATGTACAGAGGAGGAAAAATATATATAAGATGAACAAAATGTTTGAAACCTGCCAGGGAGGTCTGTGCTGATAGATAAGATGAGCCCCAGGAGAAGCCAGCCTGGTTCATCATCTTGTGGCTTGGCAGCAGAGGGGTGACTTACCATAGCTAAAAAAATATTACTGTGCTGAACTACCTGAAATTTTTCAAGCCTTTGTTCAGGACTCGTATTTGTTGATGTTAATTCATCCATGACACCTCTGAGCTCCTTTAACATCTGGAGCAGTTATCCATAGAGCAGGAGAGAGAACTGTGATACCAAAACATCTTATGAGGTTCATTTAAAAACAAAGCAAACTCTGCTTCACCCTCCCTCATCCTTTGTAAATTTTAAGCATATGGAGTAGTTTGGGCTGAGTAGAAATCCTTTCATGGTGATTTAACTTTGCTGTCTTGGGAATGCAAAGCACCTCGTGCCAGCTGGATGTGTGGGATTGAGGAGGTGCTAGAGCACACACTGTAAAATGGAAATTCTCTCCCCTGTGGCAAAACAAAAGCTGGGGAGCTGCTTGCTGATCTGTGGATGCAGTGGCTCCCAAACCCAGCAGTGAATGGTTTCCCTGAACCTTTCCAGTCTGATCACAACTGTTCCCCTTCTCCCCACTGTGGGGTCCAGTCATATTTTACCTCTCAGAAGAGGATCCACATGGGAATTTCACAATCTCATCCTTGCAAGGCCTGCACAGCTATCAATGACATTAACCAGCTGAAGGGAGGAATCCATGACAGTTTTAAGAACAATGTTCATTGGGTCATCCTACTGGAAATGGCCAAGGAAGTGCAGTGCTGGGCTGTCCCACAGTGGCAGAGTGCAGCAACATTTTTTCCTCTCACTTCATTTGGCAGATTGCCAGCCAATAAAGCCATATTTTCATACTCCCTTTATTGTTGATGCTAAATTATTTGTTTTCTTCCTGAATTTTGCCATGTCTCTTCATAGCTGCTATACCTGGTAATTCTGTCTCCATCTTCCCCAAGGGAAAAGAAAAAGAAAATAAGTTTCAACAGAAAAAAATTGTTGGCTCAATTTTCAAACTTTATTACTGTTTTGCAGATTGTACACCAGAGCTTCTGGTCATGTATTTAGTAAAGTCTAACCAATTGAATATATGTTTATTTTATAAATCTGTGTATCTTCATGTATTTTACAACATTTGTTTTGGGTGATGAGAACTGCTGAGCAAAGTTAGGCTGAAGGAAAACTCTTTCCATCCACCTTCACTGTGGTGACTCTCACTTTTCTGGCAGGATACAGCCCCTCTCTCACAGGGGTGGGCACCATGCTACCTGTGGGAAACCATCAGCACAACTCTGAGCATTTAACCAAAATCAAAACAAAAGTTTAAAAAAACCCAGTCATTTTGTTCTCATTGTACTTAATGGAAGTAACATTGTGCCTCTACCCATTGCTAGGACACCCAACCAAATATATGGCAACTTTGTATTTAAATTTGAGAAGCTTTCTATTGTCACCTGTCCTCTAGGAAGGTTTCAGCAGAGAAGGCAGATTGAGAAACACTTGCTCTGGCCTTACCACTGCCAGCTGGTCCTTCCACCTGCACTGTTTTGTGTCCACTGCAATGCTCCAAGGAAAGGCATTTTGTGAGGCCATGTGGTAAATAAACTGCTCTGAGAAGCCATCCAGGTTATAAATGACTTGACAAAAATGGAAAAGAAGAAAATGAGTGTTTATTTTGTGAGCCAATTTCCTGATCCAGTTCCCTAACACAGCCCCACAGACAGCTCTTTTGGCATAACTGAGGTGCCAGGGCAGGAGCAAGCCCCAGGCTCCTGCACCTGGCATCTGCTGAAGGAAGCATTCCCCAAAGTATGCTCTTATCTAAGACATCTGCTTATTCTGAAGGGATTGATGGGACATTTTTCCATTCTCTAGAAGCTTCATTCTTTCCCTGTGATGGCCTTGGTCTGATCTTTACATGATGTGGCACCTCTTTCAGGGAGCTGTTTGCTGTTCTGTTTTTAGAAGTGTCTGTTATTGTGCAATTTAACATCTAAATCTTTAGTAGGAGAGTGGGATCTATTCATAATCTACCTCAGAAGTCCAAATAAAGCGTGTTGCTGGATAAAATGAATCTTTTTCTTGTAGGATAACACTACCTTAATATACAAAATGTTCTTGCCACACCTTGCTAATGGCCTGGTGGTAAGGGACCTGGCTAGCCAAAATATGAACAGCAGGACTGGAAATAAAGTCAAAATCAGAGGAAAAGAATGTGCTGTGAGATCCTCCCCCCCATTTCATTCACTAAAATAAAAGATAATTTCCATGCCTGTTGAACCTATTGCTGCTGTCTGGCTGCCTCTCCTTATCAGTGTTTGCAAACTTCCTCGTGTAGCACTGCAGGATTCCAGCTGGCAGGAGTTAGCCGTGACAGTATGGTGTTTTTGTCAAATTACATCCAAGTGTAGAAGGAAGCAGCATGAAGATGATGAATCTGCAATCTGCAGTGAACCTACATCTCCATCTGAAATCAGTACCTGATGTCACTGTTGCCTAACAGCAAACAGTCTCAGGTGGAATGTGATTCTTTGTTTGAGTAGCCTGTGGAAAAAATGGCATTGATGTAGAACAGGGAGTTTCTTAGTGCTAAATAAAATGGCTTAGAGGGAATTTTGATAAAGGCATGTATTTTATGTCATCTGAGTATCTTGCATTGAACAGTAGCAGTGCATACCAGGTGCAGTCTGTCCAGGTGCAAAGTAAAACTGAGGGACCTGGTGGTGTTTGCTCTGAAGCATTCCTGTGTCTCCAAGGCTTATTTGGAAAAGCATCTCTAAGGCATTACTGGATAATCTTGAATTTGGCCTAATTATGTTTCAGATAAGTACTTACATTTCCAGCCTTTTCAGAAAAATCAAGAAATTATTTGAGAACATATTCACTCTGCAGTCCCAGGCTATTCTTGTCTTTTCTGTTCAGATGGTCATGATATTACAGCTAGATCAGCTCATCAGCAAATTCTCAGTGAGTACCAATTTTGCCAGAGCACTTTGACAAAAATTGAAGTCTGCTCTGGCAGAAGAGAGAGGATTTGTTTTCTGCTCCAGCTTTTACTATGTCCTCTGTGGTGTGCAGTGCTCATGTCAGCTTATAAATCCTGAAAATTGGTACACAGTTGATCAAAGGTGAAAAGGGAGTGTCCCTCAAGAAACAAGCTGTTGCAGTGCCCAACCACCTTCTGAGGGAAGAATCTTTTCTAAAATCCAACCTAAACCTCCCCAACACAGCTTCAGGCCGTTCCCTCAGGTCCTGGCACTGTCACCACAGAGCAGAGATCAGTGCCTGCCCCTCCTCTCCCCCTCCTGAGAAGTTGTACCTGCAGTGAGGTCTCCCCTCAGTCTTCTCCAGGCTGAACAACCCCATTTCCTTCAGATGCTCCTCACAAGGCTTCTCCTCCAGACCCTTCACCATCTTTGTTTCCTTCCTTTGGATGCTCTTTAATAGCTTAATATCCTTCTTGCATTGTGGTGCCTTTTTCTCAAGGTCATCTGCTGTATATTTTTACTGTCTGCTTGGTAATTGTGTGTTTCTGACCTAAGAACTTGAAGTGGTCTGTTAATAAATCACCAACAGTATGTCCAGCATCCCTGTTCCTAGTCTATTTGCTCTACTATTTTTATCCTGGCACAATATCCCCAATATCTTAATGATTTTTCTTTGCAGTGCCTTGTCAAATGCTGCACTAAAATACAGGTATATTACATGTATGGATTTCTCCATGGATATTTGTTGTGGCTTATGAAAAGCTCAGAAAGAGAAACAAGAGAATGGGTTAAGTCAATAGCAGTTTCAGTTCAGTTTATCAGCCCACACCAGCAATTATTCCTACTTCACTAATTGCCAGGACGTGCCTTTTCTTTCTCCCAAGTTCCTTTTCTCAAACTGAATTCGTGTTCTTAATTTTCTGCACCCAGAACAATGTATGTTTTTTGGTTCAGCAGCAAATGGAAGGGGATGCAATTAAGTGAAGGAGCTGGCACACAGTGAGAGGTGCAAGCTGCAACTGGGAAATTTTTCTCTCTCTCCCTTTCCAAATCAGTTTGATTACAGAAATTCAGCCTTTTAAAAATACACTTCTGTGCCATCTCCAGAGGAATAGAGTGAAGCAATGATGTTCATTGGAACTGCAGTGATGGCTGTGTGAGATAAAGTTCCAAACTGGAGGACATTAATGCAAACAGCTTGTAATACAATGGATACATAGAGGGTTTCATGGCCTGACACAGAGACTTTCTTATTGGAAAGTATCACTGCCATTATTTAGCAAAAAATCCCCCAAACTTCAATTACCTTGTTTGACAGGGTAATTTTAACTGTAGTAGTAAAATTAATTCTGTTAATGTCTTTCAATTAAGCTCAGTTTTAATATATATATATATACAAAGCTGGAAGGAATAGAATGGGTTTGGTTTATGGGATACAGCAAATTTTTTTAGACAAATACAGGCATTCCTGGCTAATTCAGTTTGTGGATTGTATACATGCTCCACTGAAAGTCAGCAGTTTGAGGTCTTATCACAAGATTTCTTGAAAATTCTTCATAAATTGTGTCCAGGTAAGTGTCTGTAACCCCCTTTGTTTGTGGAGGTCTTTGTGCAATAAAAATTTGTTCTTTGATGCCACAGTTGGGATAAACCTCACAGGGTGTTAATAAAAGAAGGGGGGGGTGTATATTTGTATTTTATATATTTGTATATATTTGAGATATAGGATTTACTCTTAAAAAATAATTTATTTTTGAAATGCTGCTGTGTGCTTTAAATTATATAAATCAAAGCACTTACCCATTGCTTGGAAAGTTTGCCTGGCTCTTGAAAATGAGGACTTTTTTTTCTTTCTGTAGAGCCCCATGGCTTGTCCTGTGTTGCCATTAATTTTTGAAAATTAAACACAACTTCACAATATGATGATTCAAGGACTGGATTATCTCTCTTACAAGGACAGGCTGAGGGATATGAGTGGTTCTGATTCAGTTGATGATGTGTGTTATACTTCTTGCTTTTTTTAGTATTTACTCCCACTTTGCACTAACTCAGTGTGTTACCATTAGTTGGCACAAAGGATGTTTCATCATATGAATATTAATTAAAAGAACAGTAATCCTTTTTCTGTAGAAGTTTTGCTTACAAGGGAAGTATCTTGCTACAGAGCAGAAGAGCTGAAGTGCAAAGAAGTTCAGTGTTACGATATAAGGCTGCATTTTTTTGGGGAGAACTAGATGCCTGAAGGTCAAATCCTCCTTTCAGAGGTGGAGTCTCAGAGGTTCTCTTCTCCTGCTTAGCAGAACCTTGTTCCTTCTTTCTTTTTAGCCAGTGCCCTTTTCCTGTCAAACTGTGTTTCCTTTGGAGATAAACTCACCTTTTAGAGTTGTGAGCACACAAATTACAGTGAGATTTTTAACTGTGGCACAGTTGTAGCTTCGATCATACAAGAAATGAGGTACCTTGTGTTCACAATAAAAGAATTTGTATGAATTACTGGGTGAGCTTGATTTACAACTTCAACTACTACCCTGTGTGCTTTACAAACCATGTGGTTTGTGGACTCACCTGAGAAAAGTTGTTTTGATGTGCTCTGGTATGGTAAAGCTAATGTTTTCCAAAGTTAAGAACTTTGAAGGAACTGGAGAGTTTGGATGGAGGTCTTGGCTTTATTCCATGAAATACAGATAGCAATCTGTGAACATGTATCAGGAACATAAATACTATGGAAGGAACATGTATGCAGTCTACACAGCCTGGTTTTAGACAAGCTTTTGGTTTTATTCTCTTCTTACACTGCTGCTTTTTATTCCCTCTGCCTTTCAGTCATTCCAGATTTTTCCTCTAACTCGAGCTGCATTACTGCTTTGTGGTTTTAATTTCAAACATTAAAATGAAATGCCACTGGAGGCACAAAGGTAGTGCCCAAAGAGGGCAATATATACTGGTCATGTTGCAGAGTAGAGAGGCAGTTTTAATAGAATTTCATTCTTGCAGAACTAGGTCATTGTTCTCTAAGGTTGTCTAAATTAAGTGCAAACTGAAACATTCTAGTTAAATTGGTCCACTGGTCATTTAATAGCAAAGGATGTATTATCTTTACTATCAAAGCTGGCATAGTTAATAGTGTAAACATAGAGTTCCACCGGGCTTTATCCTTAGAAGCAGAACTTTAGGATGGGGAGCAGGTGATGATATTTTGTGTGATTTTCCACATGGAGTTCTACAGTGGAGGTTTTTGTGTGTAATGGTACCACTGAGTGACTGGAATGGATCTCAGGAGGTCCCAGTCCAGCCTCTGCCTCAAACCTTGGGCAGCACCAAGTTCAGCCCAGGCTGCTCAGGATTTTAGCCCTCTTGGGGTCTGGTAAACCTCCAAGGACAGCAATTCCACAGCATCTCAGCCCCTTTAAGCCCCTTTTCTCTGAATATGCCATATAATGCATTGGAAATGGGGATTTTTTTGTGGTTGTAGTTTCTAATGTTCAGTACCCAGGAAACCAATAAAACCTGGTTCAATTCAGAAGTTTGTGTAATTCAAGTGATAGTTTTTCTCACACGCTTTGGAGATCTAAGGTATTTCTTTCTTCAAAGAAAACCCTACTTTTTTCCTCCCTAAACTGCATACAAACAAGGAAAAAGGAGAATTTCTTAAGTACTATAAAATGTGTGATACTTTTGAAAATGTGCTTTTTTCCCCTAGAGGAGCATAGTAAAGCTGCAATACAAACTTTAAACAGAAGCAGTTTAGTAACAGCTTTTCACATTTATCAAAGTAAATAAAGTTATTAAATGAGAATTTATATTAATATTTACTCTGAGGCAGAGCTAATCTTTGAAGTTAACAGTTTTCTGTCTCAAGTGGTGTGAATAATCAGATACCAAATAGGATTAGGAGGTAAGAATGAGTACTTTTATTTGTCTCCAGACCATTGGTACATAATGCAGATTATGGAAATATAAACATAGAGGTTAGCAATCATTAAAACTGAATTTCAGATGTTGCATTTGCTTCAGAATCTTCCTGCTCATTTCTCTGTTGCTACACTCACAATTTTCCATACTGGGAAATGGTTTTCTTGTTTTATAACTCCCCTCTACATAGTAACTCAGGCTCTCCTCTGGAATGTATGTTCTAAATATTTGATATCTAACAGGCACTAGTTTGTTGTGGTGAAGAAGTAGCATGTTTCAGTGAATGTGTGGTTGAAATGTTTTCTGGAAGGAAAGGGAAGAGAGACTGTAAATTTTAAACAAAGCATTAAATAATGCAGTTCTCTAGTGGCAAAGTCCAAAGGGTTTCAGTGTTAGAGGTGAACCATAACTGAGACCCAGCAGTTTATGTAGTTTACCCAACTCAAAACATGTTCTGTCTGTCTGGACCTTTAGGTTGCTCTTCTAAACAACTGGTATCACTTGTAAAAGTGAATCCTGAAGGAGACCCATTTCTTTGCTTTTTATTTGTGCCTTGATGGCTGGATATAAGTTTAAATTACTTCTTGGCTTTTAGGAAAACCAGGCTGCTGGTCCTGTTTTCCCAAAGAGCCCAAACCTTTAGAGATTGTCCATGTATTTTGAAGTCCCTTCCATTCTTGTGTGTTGGTTTTGCCCTTGAACACTTGGTGGTTTGAAGAGATGCATTCAGATGGTTCTCTAGACCAGGTGCCTGCCCAGCTCCCACTTCTCTTTGCAAGGCTGGGAAGGCCCTTTCTGCACTGGGGGAAGAACTGGATGACATTTGTCCCCTTCCTTCAGTTATCTGTGATGAAGAACTTGATGACATTTGTCCCCTTCCTTCAGTTACCTGTGATGAAGAACTTGGCTGAACTTGATGTGATGCATAATGTTTGAATCTGTGCTTCATGTTGGCCATTTCTTCTCATACATTCTGCTCTGGTGTGTGTACTTTGATTTAATCTTCCAAATATTTCCCTGAAATGCCTCCCTCAGATCTGCCAGCCGTGCCTTCCAAACACAGAACTCCTCCAGTTTTAATGTTTTGTGATTTAATTTTAGAAGTGTAACAGTTCTGCCTCCTTTGCTTGAAGATACTTAACAAATATGTTAAATTTGCCCATTTTCCTCTGAGATCTCAGCTGCAGTGAATATCTCTGTATGAGGTGATACAGGCAACTACAGTTTGGGTCCTAAGAAGAACAACATTTGCCATGTGCTTAGACTGCAGGCTGAGAGATTTAGGATGAACTCTGTCATCTTTTCCCTTTGAAGAGCTCTTACCATCCTTACCCACACTGGCTCTGGGTTTTGATTTACCCAGGGTTTCCAGTTCTGTGGGCAAATGATCCTTACCCAGGGTGACAGCAGAGGGAGAGCATGGAAACCTGGAACTGTTCTCTCCTGGAGGGGCTGTAGGACAGCAGATCATCCAAATCAGGGGATGGTGGCAGCTGGATGTGCCCTTGGACACTTGCAGGGTGCCTGATGTCACCTACATTTCTAAAGCCAGAGGCAGCAGTATCACCACAGGACTCTTGCTATAGGCACAGGTATGGCCTATTTAAAGGTGGTGTAGAAGGAATAAATTCAGCATTAAGGTGCATTTCTGAGTAAGCTCAGTCCTGCTGCTGATCAAACACAATCTGAAGGCTGATCAAACTTGTTCTGCCCCAGGCAAAATGCAAGTGGGCTGAATTCCTCCGTTTATTCACACAGAGATACAAGGGACACATATCTGTGTACACAAGCAAGAAATTTTATATATTTAGTTCTGTTTTGAATTTTTACTTTCTAATGATTTTCCATAGAAAAGGTTGATTCTTACTGGTTTATGACCGTAGAAAAAGTGTTAATATTCCAATTAAGTGCATATTTTCAGGTGATACTTGGTACTTTGTGTGCAGATGTGAGAGATTGACTCTCTTTTTTTGGTATGATTTATCTGATTCAATACTTTTGCTCTGATCTCAGTTTTCCAGCTCTGTACATACAAAAATAATGTATTTCTAATTAGGTAGTTCGCTTTCACTTAAGATTTATTTAACCTGGTTTGAGTAGAAATTCTTAATTAATAAAAAAAACCAACTAAACAAAATCAGTGCTTTTAGTTATCTTTGCCCAAGGAATTAAAAGTATGAGTATATATTTAAAAAGTTTAACAAGCTGTTAAACACAGCTCCTTTTGTAAGCAGGGAAAGTATTCATCATTCAGTGCATCAGAAGCTGTCTCTGATGTCCTTTAGATGTCAAGGATGATAGTCACTAACACTGTTTTTTATTTGTTGGTTGAAGGAAGAAGACAACACTTCCTTTTCCACTATAAATGATCAGGTTATTAAAATGAACTATGCAAACCAAAATAAAACCACAGTTTTTTCTGCTATAGAAGAGGGGATTGCTGTCAAAAGCTGCTTTCAGCACCTCAGTATATCCTGTTTTCAGGTTGTCTTTTGGTGACTAAATTCTGTGGGACTTTTCAGTGCAGTTTGCCTTGGTAACAAACACAACCTGACTTAACACAATCTCAACTTTCTTTTTTATTATTCTACTGCTTTATACTAAGCCTAGGCCTTAACATCTGTTGCAATCCTTTCATAGGTACTGCTAATTAGCGGGTTTAATTGTACTTCCTTTTTAATTTACATTTTATGTATCTTTATAAAAGGAAATGCTTTGGAGTAACTGTGGCTTATTTTCAGGGTCGAATGAGGTTTCATAATGAGGTGTGTTAGATTTTGGTCGTATATGTTTATTGAAAACAAAACTTCAGGGCAAATCAGAAACTTTGACAGCGTAGACTAACACCAGTAAGTGATTTTTATGGAGACCTTTAAAGGCTTTTTTTTAGCCTGTTTTGCACTGATGAGAAAAGTGAGAATATCAAGGTCTCAAGGTCCCTTGGAAGATGTGAGCTGTCTGTGGCTTTTCATCCACTCTTCAAAGCATCTTCTTTACTCTTTCACCAAGTGTGCAGCCAAGCTAACCGGGCACCTGGCTTTCTCCAAGAGAAGTGGCCTCCCTTGTGCTTCCCCTGCTGCTGGTTAACTGGCCAAAACAAACCAAAAATCCCCAATTCCTATAGAAAACCTTGTTGGGAAAGACAATAAAGAAGGACTGCTCCTTTTTGGTGGCCATCAGCTGGGGTAGTGCTGACCTATGTTGTAGAATTGCCCTCCCCACAGCAGTTGTGCCTGCTCTCCTGATTAGTCAGGAAATCCCAGTAACTGTGTTCTGTATTCTCAGGGCTTGAATAGTTGGAGATATGTGATCTGAATATTGCAGAGAAATGGATTAATTCACAATTGTTGCCGATGCTTGAAGGAAATAACAACTTAGGTCTGTTCCTTACAGGAAGGGGAATTGAATATGGGGTGACACTCAGAGACCATATTCGTACTTATTTCCTTAAAGAGCACATGTAGACTTCAAGGTTAAGGTCATAACAGTCTTATCATGTTCTCCCTCACTCAATTTTTGGGTTTTTAAAATAAAATCCACGAAGGTGAGAAGAACCTGGGGTGACAGTAGATGCTGAGGTTCATTTGATCTTGGTCAGGTTGAAGTAACCCCCCATTGCGTCTGTCATTAATGCGAGCTTACTCTGCTTTCTGCTGAGGAACCAACAGAAACCTCTATTAAATATTGAAATAAGAGATTTATTCTGGGAAGGCCAGAGCTGAAACAACAGAAAGGTGTGAAGCCTGCCAGAGGTTTTTGATCTGTGTGAGGGAGGTGCCTGCACGACGAGGAGGGAGAGGAGTGAGTCTGGCTGGAAAACGTGACTGGAAAAGCTTTGTTCCCTCACTCCCTGCTCCCAGCAAATTGCCTGCCAGAGGCTCCTACCCAGTGGTGCATCATTCCTGTTATCTCCCAGCGTGACTCACTGAGCCATACATAGCAGCTCCTCTTTTGAGGAGGTTTCTTACTCACAGCAAGCTGGATGTGCAAACAAATACCCAGCGTCACGCTGTTAATGTCGCTTTTGCATGAGACTTCCTTGCGTGACACATAAAAAGGTCTAAAAATGGCTTGGCCAACAATGCCTGTCTGTGTTAAGCAGGTATTGTGAGGTTAAAAATCCTCATTAGTTTTCTCCTGATTCCATGCTCTTATTTTCATATTTGTATATTTTTGGGCAATAAGAATGTTTGTTGATTGCACTAGCAAATTATTGGGTATTTCAGTATTTGGATTGCTGGTAATGCAGTGTAGCAGGTGGCTTTTGGAGCATGCTTTAGGCTTTTTTTGTTCTGTGCTTCTTTCTCCCCTTTAGTGCCCAATCACGCCCCAAATTAATTCTCTGTGATTTCTTTCTATTCTCTTTTAGTTGTAAAGGAACTGATGGTGACATCCAAGTATGGCTTGTAACACTGATGCCTTTTAAGATCCTTTTGTTCTCCTTTCAGAAAAATTGGTTTTCTGGAATGCCAACAGCATCCTCCCTCCATATTTTGCATTAATTTAGTACCTTGTGCTTCTTTTCTTGCCAAGAAAGGCTAGCCAAGGCTTTCTTCAAGGTTTCAGTGCTTGCTGCTGGACCAGCCTCTCCGTCCTTATCCCCAGATGAACTCCAGCCTGAGGATCCAGAGCTCTGTTTTTCTGGTGCTGTTGCCAGCAGCACTACTGTTCCATGTTTGTTGCTGTAGTAAAGCACTGTGCTGTTTGTTTATGTTGCATGTTTGTTGACTCAGCTCCCAAGATTTTTAAGTATGCAGTGGGAAGTAAAGAGTGTTTTGTGACATTGGTAAGGTATTAACGAAGCCGTGTTAGTAAAAGAAATATTCCTGTGTTCTGTTACAGGTTTTGGGATTTGAAGTTGATACGGTGAACTCTGTCCAGTTTTCAAACCACACAGGTAAAATTTTACAGATATTACTGCACAGTCCCTGAGCTTACTCAGCATGTGGCTCACCTCATCCCATGACAGTGGAGAGGACATTGGCCTTACGTTTTCACTCCCAATTTCATGTGAAAGGATGGAAATGTAATTTTCATGTTTGGATTCAGGTCTCTCAGAATCCTGGATTTGGGAGTAGGGAGATAATGTCCTCTTCTGCCCTTCAGAGTCTGGGTTTCTTTTGTTAGGCAGGAATCTAATTAACTTAGACAGTGAAGGAACAAAATACAGCCATTTACACAGCCAGGCCTGTGAACCAGAGAGCTTTCAGAATGGTTTTCTGTAAATTATGGCCCTATTAGAGTCAGTGACATTACCAACACAAACATCAGAAGAATACTGAGGTATGCAATGTTTCCTCCCTGTGTGTCCACCCAGATGGCTTGCAGGTATCCCAAAATTTCATTTTGGCTGGA
This sequence comes from Climacteris rufus, assembly GCA_013398175.1. NCBI lineage: Eukaryota > Metazoa > Chordata > Aves > Passeriformes > Climacteridae > Climacteris > Climacteris rufus. The sequence continues at coordinate 882,801 of VZRZ01008881.1, read as the reverse complement.
GGAAAGGTGTTAATAAATTTGGGTGTGTTTTTATTTTAGCTCTGAGCCTGAATGAAGTGCACTCACCAAATACGTTCAGACTTCCTAATACTCACGGGGTGGAGGACTTTATTTTTTAAAAGAAAGCTGAAATCTGTGTTTATTTTAGCAATACCTTTCACCCATAAAGGAGCTCCAAGTGACTTGCTATTTTTGGATCAGTAGAGACACATCTACTGTGTTGGTGGTGGCAGGTTCTTTGATAAAGATATTCTAGATAAAGAAATTCTTCAGGTGTTTTAACAAAATAATCTGGGGGAAATTCTGACTTTAACATCTTGGAAAAGAGCAAAATTTGTTTCTGACAAAGAAAAAAAAGGCAAAAGTTGAGGTACTTTTCTAGTATCTTAGAGGTACAGCTCTATTAATAAACTGCTGATTTTTGGAGCAGAGAGCAGACAAGGAAGCCTCTGTGTTCTCTTCCTCTGTTGAAGTTCATGCAGCTTTCAAAATGTTGTAAGATACCTATCATGGAAGGAGTTTAGTGTCACCCTGGGAAGAAGAAATTAATGTTTCAAAGGTAGCTTGAAAGCTATCTTTGCTTATTGAGAAAAGGCACAGAAGAGGTAATAATTAAACAAGGGGTGAGGGCCTTTCCTGGCTCAGGCAAAAAGCTGCTTATTTTGCTTGCACCCTTTGGCACAGGACAAAGGTTCTCTCGTGTTTTTCAAAGATACTTAGATGTGACTTCTGTTTATTTAAGTATTCAGTTTGGGAGTTTAGGATTTTCTGTTGTTTGGTTTTGATAGCTGGGTAAAACTGTTGTAGATTTCCAGAAATTAAGTAATTTTTTCATGTCAAATCATTCAGTGCTTAATATGCACGTTGTTTTTTGGCTTTCTCTTTCAAGATTAAATCAACTTTACAGGGCATTCTGAGAGCTCAATAGAGGTTTTATTGACCATAAACTGAATGTGTTTGAAGGTAGGGAAATTACTTTACCAATGGGGTGACCAGGTTCTTAAAACAGAAAAGAAAGAAGATTTTAATTGGTTTTTATTTTTTTTTTAATAGTATCACAGCTGGAGAAAGGTTACCAGTGTTTCATTCAGGGTTTGGCAGACAATGAGAATAGGTGAAGAAACAACAAATTAGTGATTCCTCCTCCCACAAGAACTAAAACAATCATCCCGAAACCAAAAATGTCTCCAAGATCACAAGTCTTCAAAATAATGGAACTTCTGATGTTTAGGAGTCACATTATGTTTTTTTCCCTGTAATCATGATTGTTTAACTAAATATATTCAAAAATCCCAAAGTTTCCTACACAACCTCATGATTTTGGGAGCAGAGCTTGTGTCTGGAGCTGTCCTGCAATACACAGGCACCATGTGCTGGGTGCATGTATGAAGGTAACTTGATTTTCCTATAAAAACAAAAGCTTATGAGAACCCTTTCTGGCAATCATCATTAAAGCTGAAGAACAAATTCCTCCTTCAAAATCTGGCCATGAACTTCAGTTTCTGAAGAATGCCACATACCAAAGCAGCACAGGTAGAAAAATGTGTGGGGTTTGGGACTTTCTTTCCTTCTCTCCCTGTTTTTAAACTTGGAATTGGCAGCAAATAAAAAGCAGAGAGAATTTATGACTAACAGGCTTTGGTGAATCATTATTGCTCTTTTTTTGTCCTGTAAATTAGTAAGATACCACAGGCTTCTTTCTGCTGACTCCTGCTCAGAAAATTCAGCTTTCTTTATTCTCTGATAATCCTGAAACTCAGAAAATGTGCTTTAAATCAGTCCCCCTGGGAGAACAGTTTGTCGTGTTGCTTCGTGAGGCACTTGGGTGATTAGGGTGACTCACACTTGAGTGGCATCATGCTTCACATACAAATAAAAGAAGCTGTCGTGCAGCCTACAAAGACCATGCTCTTTATCCTCTTTTACTGTACTGTTTGCAGAAGCATCTCCTCATCTGATGTGCAAAAATAAAAATACAGATTTTTTTTTTAATTGTATAGGTTATTTTTTGGGGTGCATTTTTAATTCTACAGTGATTTCCAGTTTTTTCGTTGGTAGGCTAATACTAAATAATGTGCTTACTCTGCCATCCAAATCCTACCTCTGAAACAGCTCCAGAACAAATAGCCTGGGTTTTTTTTTTTTATTCTTTAGCACTTTTGACTTCCACTTAGTGGGTGTGTGGTGGGTGGTTGGGTTGGCTGGCAGGTCTGCTAGATGAGAAATTCCAGTTGTGTTTTGATGTGATGCTGCACAGGCTGCCCGCCCACATGCACTCACTCGGGCCTGTGTGTGCAGGGCAGAAAGAAAAGATCTCTACTCCTGCCTGACACTTGGTACCATTTGGCTCCCACACTGTGACCAGCTGTACAAAATCCAGTGGGGAATTTGGTGCTGTGTTTTTGGTGGTGTTGAAGGCCTCCTGCTAGCTAAAGATCAGTCATGTGTTCAGACCAGGTTGTCTGACGGAGTTTGCAATGTGAATTTTGTGACACAGCTGGAGCCAGCTTGCCTGTCCATCACATGCCTTAAACACTAGAACTTTCTTCCTTTTTCCCATGTGAAATTCTTGCTTACTGGGGCCACTTGGAATAGTTTTGCAGGAAGCACCACAGGAGGAACTCAAACATCAGAACAAACTGTACAGGGTTGGAAAACAAAGAAATCCAACGTGCCTTGCTCTGCTGAAATAGTGGCTTGTTTTTGTTTTGCTGTGTTGGTCATTTGGGTTTTTTTCTCTTCTCATATGCCTGGTACTTTCATTTTCTTTCTTCCTTGTTTTTGAAAGTAATTAAGAGGATTATAAATACATTCCAAAGGAGAAAAAAAGAGCAAAGGAAAGCAAGAAAGAAAAGTATGTAAATTCATCTTAGGTGCGTCTCTTGGTTGTGGTTTTGTTTATTTTTTTAATTTTTCATATGAATGAACCAAGACATTTCCTTGTAGACTGACATGTTTATCCTTTTAGAGGGATAAGTGACATGAGGCACTGTATCCGACTTGATTTTCATTACCTTACCTGCTAAAAGTAAATAGACAACATCTAATTGCAATAAAATATCATAACACAGTTAAGCTGAAGTGGTATAAAGTTGTTGAAACATTTTTCATCTATGTGTTTAAAATTATTACAAATCTGGGAGACTGATGCAGTCAGTCTGAACCAAATGGAGTTTTGGAGAGCTGTCATGGTTTGCAGTGTTCTCTCTGCTCTCTCAGGCTATCAGTGAGGGGAGTTATTTGGTGGTTTTGTACCCAGAACACCTTGTCTTCCTTTTTGCTTTTCCCCTTTCAAAGACAGTCCTTCTTCCTGGGATCCCAAGGTATCCATCCTCCAGTTGGTGAAACCTTTTTTGAACATGAGAACTGGCCTTCTGTCCTTCTGCTTTCTGGTGTTATGTTCCACCAGGAGAGCAGGATAAATGCAGGGTCATGGGATTTGCCCCTTGTTGGTCATGTTACATGAAATGACCCTGGGGAAAAGGCTTAGGGGGTTTCCATCTTGCTGGAGTTTTGATTGTGTTTGATTCTTACTTGGACATAATTCAGTTCCTAGTGACATCACAGTTCTCTGCAGCTCCACTGAAGGCATTCCCTTTTTTTTTTTTTCCTGTCTCAATTGCTGAGGCTTCCCTGAGAGCTTCCCTAGGGTTTTGTTTTTTCCTCTGGCTGTCATGTGGTTAGATTTCAGGTTGTATTACACATTACCAGGGGATAAAAAGGATCCTCAAGTTACCTGTGGAAGTCATTGCTACAGAGTTCAGACAGTGTCCTTACCCTGGGTGGGTGACACCAGTTCCTGAGCTAAGCTGGGGTGCTGCCTAACATGTCTTTCTTTATTTCTGTCCCTCAGTGAGGATCAGTGTAACACCATCCCTGTGCATTGACCATTTAAGACAGCTTGACAAAGGAAAGTGAACTTTTAGTTAAATAGTGAATTTACGGGGTCTCTGTAGGAATGGCTCCTGAAAGTATCCAGGTTGTCTGGGCAATCTATCCCAGCTATTTTTATGGCCATGTGTAAGATGAATGTTGGCATTTTTGCCTTGATTCTGAGTGAAAAGTGCACCCAGTTTCAACAAGGGCCACAGTGGAGGGACTCTGTTGTGTCCCTGTCCTGGCTTTGCAGTGCTGCAGAGATTTAGGGGAGAGGAGAGGGCGGATTATTTCTCTCTGACACTGCAGATGTGACAGAACAAACATCTGCATGTGTGTTAAATAAACCCAGTGCTGGAGTGGGTGCAGTCAGGGCTTCCTCACACTCCTGGGGCTGGATGTGTGCTGAGGTGGGGATGTTGCAATGGAACCACAGCCCCACAGTCAGAAATCCCTCACTTGTCCCTTTCTTCACAGGGACTTTGTGAGAAGCATTTTCTTGGGAGAGAGTGGTGGTGGCTGATGTGAGTCAGGCCCTCAGCCAGCTGGCAGTGAGTCCTGTTTTGAGGCTTGGCCTTTGTGAGCTGAGGAGAGCAAAATGATCCATCTGCTCACCATACTGTGGGAGTATTTGCATTCATAAGAAGGAAAACTGAAAAATGTGCTTATCCCAGGCTCTAGGCACCTTTTGGCAGTCATTCTAATAACTCAGTTTAGAGTGATAATCAAAGCCAACAGTTTTCATCACAGAATTTTTTAACTGCACGAGCAGAAATTAAAACAAACAAAATACCATTGTCTTTACATAGGGGAGGTATGGAAGAAATTATCTCTTTCAATCTTTCACTTTTCCTAATTCTAGTTAATATATATGTAAGCTTTTTAACAAATTCTGGATTTATGGAGGTTGGAAGAGCTAAATTGTGGATGCCCCATCTAATATCCTGGAGGAAGCCACATTCTTACATACAAGGGAGTGATTGGTGCCATCTAGATAGGCAGGCTTTGATGACAAGGTGCAAGGTACATTTACATTTTTCCATAAATATTTAGATTCTGTTAAGGGAGATTATTTTTTTTTCCTTGAAATTGGCTGTCATGGGCCTTGGCCCCTGTTTGCTGACATCAGTTGAGCTCATCCCAAGTAACTTCACCTTTCATCTGCTTCTCAGCTCAGAATATTTGCTTGCAATTCGTAGAGATCATTCAAGGATGAGAGTATATGGATATTACTTTTCTGTTTGTAGTGTCTTTCTGCTGCTCATTTCCTCCTCCAGGATCCTCAGCATTAAAGCTGTGCTATTTTTGGCAGAAAGTCTGTCAGATGACACTGTATGTTTAAAGAGCATCCAAGACAGCGTTCTGCTGTGGTCATTCTGTGACATGGAGGTCCCAGTGAGTGCTGTGTCTGATGGGTGCAGGACAGATCCTTAAGCCTGTCAAGATTGTCATCTAACTGTCCATTTTTTCCTTTTTTTCTATAGTATGAAATAACAACACCAGATTATAGTGACACCCTCCTCCAGTGAAGACTAGAACACATGTTTTTCCCCCTCCACACAGCAAAGGGATAGTTGCAAAAGCTCCATGGTAAATCTTGCAGGAGCTTGTGTGTGCTCAGCTTGATTTGCTGCTAAATGGACAGCCTCAGTCTGCAGTGTAGTCATTCCAGTTCCTTGGGGAGGCAGAGATGCTAAGAAGAAGTTGAGCCCATTCTGTGTTGTGCTGCCAGCAGCTTTTCCTTCAGCCACAGCATTTCACAGGAGGGGAGGTGGAAGTGCTTCCTGCTGCTCCTATGGGATGTGGCCCCTCCAGGTGTCTCATCTGTGTGACCTGAAATAGCAAATCCATCTCTTGGAGCATGAATGACCTGGTGTTTGCTTTGCAGGCTATGCCCACTGGAAGGGCCAGGTGTTGAATTCAGATGAGCTCCATGAACTGTACGAAGGGCTGAAGCTGAACAAGGTCAACCACTACGATTATGTGCTCACAGGTAAGGGCTTCTTCCCTGCAGTTCCCAGCACATGCAAACAGAAGGAAAGAAATACAAAGCACATCCCTCCTTACTGCAAACCAAGCAATTCAAATTTCACCTGGATGTTACAGTCTGAGCTGCTCGTGCTGTTGAATTTGGAGCAGCCGGAGTTCCCCAGCCTGGGGGCTGTAACTGGGTGGGTAAATTGATCCCCTTGTATAATTTACAGACTTGTACAGGCCAGTCATGTGCAGGAATACTTAATAATTTGGGATTGCCTCTACTGGAACAATGGGTGAGGAATGGCAGAGTATTGTTTTTATTTTTTTTTAATTAACCCTTTCTCCTAAATCTGCAGCACTAGCACTCTGTGGTACTGCAGCATGATTTTATACACAGATGTCTGCCCTTCATGTTTTATTTGATCTTTAAGGCTTAGTGCTTTGGACACAGAGCAAACTATGAGCAGAGTTGGGTTTGGTTTTGACTCTGTCACATATCTTGGGGTTTTTGCTCTTGCTATTGTGAAGGTCATCCAAGAGAACACAGCTCTGCAGTGTTTTGCTTTGCTTGAACCAGGTACAAAGTGTTTATAAATACAGGCAAAGAGAACTTCTTGTGGAATGCTTTATAGAAAGGAGAGATTCTACAAGTTTTTACTAAAAATTGCTTCTCATCCAATTCCTGCTTTTCAAAAGTAGGTTACTGATCAGATTTCACCTCAGTAAGAGCTGTGCATCTGGTTTAGATAACAGTAGCAATTTCTTACAGCAATGAAGAGTGACTTTTTACAGGTAAGCAGAAATATATCACCAGATTTGATTGATTTCATGGCTTCCACATGCAGGAAAGTTCTTTATATACAGGGAAAACAGAAAACTTTAATTGTATGGATTATAACCCCAAAGCAGTCATTCTGGAATGTCCAAAGAGTTATTGTCAGGATTTTTTTCAAGGAATATCTCCAAAAATAAAGAAGAATAAATAGCAAATGGATTGAACTAAAGTTGAGAAATTAATTTTGGCATAAACAAGTTCTTTGTTATTGAGAAACAGACAAACAACCTGGAAAGAACTCACACAGAAAACATTTCCATTATATTGTAGGAATTTTCAGGAGATGTTATTATGCAAAAATTATAATTAATGTTTGAGTGTTCTTTTAGCTGAAATTTTCCCTTTTTTTCACTTCCAACTCTTGGAAAAGACCTCCTTTCCTATCACAGGCAAAATGGATGTAAGAGATAAAAAATGGTAGAAGGAAAAATAGAAATCTTCAGCAAAAAGAAATTTTGGAGAAAAAGTGAATATTTATTAACATGCCTTTCAAAATAGGACTTGTGGGTAGATGGGTCAGTGTGTTGTTCAGGTTTATTTAAAAATCTTGTTTGCTGCAGCCATTTTCAGTATGGACAAAAAGAAAGGATGGGTAGAAACAGCAGTCACTTGTGAACATGTAATAATACATTTTTCAATCTTCAGCTGCACTGTGGCTGAACTTAAAATTCAGTTTTCTTCATTCAGGGCCAAAAGCCAGATTTTTCTCTTCAGACAGCCATTCACTGTAGTGCACAACTACTCTGTACCTCCTAGAACCTGGATATGATTATTTAAACACTGAAAACAATTTATCAGCAGGTGGACTTTGACTGTTAGTTGTATGTCTGATGGCTGTAGATAGCTGAGATGAAAATCATTATCTTTAGGCTGGTTATACAAAGGAACTTTTGTATTATATATATATATTTATATTTTATATTATACTCCAGGAACCTTTGTGACTGTGAGTTATTTGTAGCTCTTCATGTATTTGTTTCATTTACAGTCAGACACCGAAGGTAAGATACAAACTCCAGTGTAACTGTTTTAGACACCTCTGTCAATTATGTTCATCAAACTCAGTGTACTTTCCAGCCAGTCTGCCATCACAAGTTGTTTTTAAAAAAATCTTTGCTTGGCTCTTTTGACTGATTATCAGCATTTTATGCATAAAAAACAGCATTTTGGAAAAAAAAAAAATTCATTTCTCTGCAGCACCTAAGAATTGGATCAATTTTGCAAGTTTAAAAAAATGTCCAAAATCTACTTCTTAAATGTACTTTAAAGTATTTTATTAGAAGGGACATTTCAAAGGACATTTAAGGTTTGAAGATGCTAGCTAGCTAAAAATAATAGTATTAAATCACAGAATCTCAGAATATGCTGGGTTGGAAGGGACCCACAGGGATCATTGAGTCCAACTCCCAGCCCTGCACAGGACCATCACCAAGAAATTAACTACAATAAATTAAAATAAAATTGTTAATTAATAAAAGCTGTAACTAAGTTTAATACATAAATATATCAATTAAGAAACATCTATAAAATAAAGAAATTAATAATTAAATAAGACTGTTGTGGTGCTAGCATTGTGATTGGGGCCTTGAAACAGAGTAAAACTATTTCCAGCTTTTTCCACTCCTAAGCCTAAAAAATAGGAACTGCATTGTTATTTTGGAAATTGCTCTAAAATATTCAAGATTAAATCTCTATTGCATTAATATGTTGGACTCTATCAGCATGAACATCAATAATAATAAAAAAATTGCTTCAAGACAGAGTATGAGAAAAGTGTACGGAATTTAAAATATTTCCTGTTTACTGCCTGAAAAATAGTACTGTCAGATTTTTATGAAAAGCAATGTTTCTTCCTTCTAGCCTGACCTTTGTTTATGTATGTTCAAGCATTTTGAAGTCATATGAGCCTTTCATATACAACACTCTTAGTAAATGGATTTTTAAGGTTATACTTGTAGTTGTGCAACCTCTGCCTGAATTTGTCTTCCAACCTATTACTCCTGAATGAACTAACAAAATGCCTTTGTTCTAAAAATACATTTATCTAAAGAATGAGAACTATGCAGCATTCCTATCCAAAACTAAAACCAGAAAAAGTGTTCATGAAAATACACTTCAAAGGTGTCTTTTTTCCCCCCCAAAGGGTATACAAGAGACACATCATTTCTGGCAATGGTGGTGGACATTGTCCAGGAGTTGAAGCAGCAGAATTCTAACCTGGTGTATGGTAAGGATGGGCACAATCTCTTCTGCTTCCTCATTGTGTGTGCTCATCATTTTCACATTTTAGGATGAAAACACTGGTCTGGTGTCACACAGAATTTCTGCTCTGGCTGGAGCCAGCTGGGCCTCCAGTGATGTTTCATTTCAGCTTTAGGTGTTGAGGGAGCTGGGTTTTTATCTTTCTGATTTGGTGCCTTTCAGTGTGTTTCTTGCATTACGCCATCCAAAGGACAATGTGCCTCAAGGACTGGTTGTCTGTGTCCAAGAAAATATAAAAATCCCAGCCAGCTGCTGCTGCTGCTAGTTCAGGGGCTGTGTGTGCTGACACATGAAGCCTCTCCTGATTTCCAGGTCAGCCAAAGCAGGATAGACTCTTTCATGTTGCCCTGCCATGGTTTCATGCAGCATCCCAAAAATGTCTTATTTTGCCTTATGAGCTTCATGATTTACCTTAAACACCAGGGCTTTTTTAGCTCTAGAGCCTCCTGCTAATATTGCCTGGGAGCAGTCAGGGAGCAACAAGCTCCAGCAGCTCTTGTCACTGCCATGTCATGTCAGGCTTCAGCCTGTGAGAAAAGATTCTCCTCTTTCCTTTCTTCCCCTCCCGAGTGTTTCAGGACTTTTGAACATAAGCAGCATAGGCCTGGATTGAGAAAAGCATTCAGAGGGCAAAGCCAGTGAGGATTTAGTGGGATAAAAAGCCGGGAATGATGGTTTGAGCTGTCATCTTCAGGCTCAGCAAACAGTGTGGTCAGAAAACATCTCTAGAAGGGTTGGCAGGATTTGCAGTGTGATACCTGACTTAAAATTAGCAAAGCACAGGTCTCATTTAGCAAAAGGTAGCAGAGAAATCTCTGGGGTTTGTTGCTTTGTAGCCTTTATTAACACTGTTGTGTTGTCAGATTCTCCAGAGCCTTGTGTGGAAGAGACTTTACTCTGTTGGAATATGAGCAGAAAGAAACATCTCACAGCATAGAACAGGAAGTGGTCAGGTGGTGAGATCACAGCTGGGCTTCTAAGATCCTTTACATTTAATAAATAGATTATGATGTAAAAAAAAAACTTTTAAAATGTAAAACAAATTACTCTTTTTATTCTTAGAAACTTCCTTAAATACCAACTGGACACTGATTTTGTATCTTTGGATTTGTATTTCTTTTTTATCTTGCTTAAAGATCTTTTAATACAATGAACAATGTTCCTTTTTGAAGTACAGTGCTAGGCTGTTTCCATCCTCACTGAGGACACTTGGAATGTGTTGTTAATACTTCTGGTGATCCAGAACCTGTGCCAAACATGTGTTAATATCATTACACCAAGTGTGAGTTTATGTACTTTGGCATGAATTTCCTTATTGTTTCATTATAATACTTCTTTCTTTAAAATACACACAGCATTTTGGTGTGTACATCTGGCATGAGTTTTTTTCACTAAAATAAAAATAGTACTCTTCAGAGCCATTAGCTTCTCCCATGTTTCTCCCTACCATACTACTATTCCAGAGCTCAGGGTTGGGGAGTGAAGGGGAGGGCTCTCTGTGGTTTCCATAGCAAAACCCCCTTTACTGCCAGCAGTCAGAGCCTGTCAGCCTCCTCACCTTCAGACACAAGAACATAGCAGGTAGGAGGGGATGATTCCAGCTCTCTGGCAACTCTTTAACTCACAGGGCTTACTCTTTCAAAATTGGCAGCCACCAGCTGACAAATTTCAGTGTTCTGCAAGAGCTGTGAGAGTGTATAAGCTCTGAGGTGCTCAGTGCTGTTACACAGCCACTACTGTTACCTAAAATTTTTCCCTCCCCCCAGGATCTTTATTACTACCCCATTTCTAAACCTGAATTTATTCTGTTACAGTGTGTGATCCAGTGATGGGTGACAAGTGGAATGGAGAAGGCTCTATGGTTAGTACTCACCTGTTTGGATTCTCTGTGTAGTGAATGTTTGTTACATGAAGATGTATAAAGATGTATTAATTCTTAAACAACAAAACTAAGCTACTTTACCTAAGTGTGGCTTTGGATCCCAGCATCAGGTAGTTTGTGCTTTAATTTCTTGGTTTTGAATGAGTTTGTTATCTGGGAAGAATGACAGCTGTATAGCCTTGGGATTATTTCTGACTCTCTGCTGAGACAACAGAGGGAATACAGACCCTGTCCACAGGAAAATATCCCCCTCCTCCCCATTCCTGAGTCTCTGGAGTTCTCTCATCTTCTGTCAAGAGCTCTGTTCTGGCTGGTAGCCTGGCTGCCACTGTCAGTCATCCTGGGAATTGACACAGCACTGGAACCTAAATGAAGACAGCTTATTTCTTGTGGGATCCAACAGCTGGTGGGCACTGGGCTGTGATCAGTGACAGAAAGGTTCCATGTGCCAATACCAGGCTGCACACTGACAAAGAAACATTCATTCTTTATCAAAACTAGGAGTGATTTCAATAAAAATGCGGTGTGGTAAGACATCAGTGCTAATGATATTTCATGTTTCCTTCCGCCTTAGCTGGTCATGCATTATGCATGTCTCGTTGTCCTTGTACTATTTACATTTTACCTGCTCATAAATATCACATGAAATAGCACTTAGTAACAAATTTGCCATTGCTTTTGTGTGTTACTCTTTCATCTATTGCAATATTTACTGTCCTTGGCTTTTCTAACAAGGCAGAGCTCTGGCAGCTGTAGAGACACCTTGCAAAGCTTTAACTTTTGAGAGAAGCCATAACCATGAGAAGCCATAACCACAGGTCCTACCTGTGTCCTTTGGGTGCAAGATAAGGTAGTTAGGAGAAGGTGAGAATAATATGCAGCCCAACACACCCTAGAAATACTGCACTGAGAGGAGGAGGGCAAATAACACACAGCAGGGATGTTGCTTGTTCCTAAGCCCCAGAATGCAACACAACCAATGTGGTCTCCTGCTGCCACTGCAAAGTGCCTTTATACTGTTGGTACAAGAAGAAATTAGTTTGGTTTGGAGGTAAGGACACAAGTGAGTTGGGACACTGTATTTCCCCATGCTGCTGTGTCACCTTGGGGAGGGAGAACTTGAAAGTTCTTCCTGCAGGCTTCACTTCCTTTTAATGCTGCCAGTTTAGGTCCATCTGCTTAGTGGTGCTTCCCATCATCACCTCCAGAGCAAAAAGAACCCTTGGTCATAGTGTCCCCAGCTGAAAGGTGCTCTGCCACTGCAATTGCAGAGCTTGGAGCTGCCAGGTCACTCAGTGACAGCAGGGATGGTGGTTGAGGGAAGGAGAGCTGCAGTCCCACATCTCAGATGCTGCTGACAACTTCTGACACTGTTTCTCCTTCCCCAGTATGTGCCCAAGGATCTCCTGCCAGTCTACAGGGACAAAGTTGTACCTGTTGCAGATATAATCACCCCTAACCAGTTTGAAGCTGAGTAAGTGCTTATTTCCTTTTCTAGCCAAATACACTTGGGGAACAAAAGCAGGGAAGACTGAGACCCCTTAATTTTATTTGTCTTGATACAGTGCTTTATGTGTGTATGGGTTAAGTTTTGGGTTTTAGCTCTTACTTTCCGGTGGTGTTTTCAGATAAGCTCAACTGCTCCATGTTGAAACCGATAAAAAATCCAGAAATTATGTGAGGAAAAGATTCTTCTTGTTTTCTCCAGTCATTTTCGTGATTATTTCTTGTTACTGCCAGAGGCCTGTTTCTAGAACAGGTTGAAAAAATACCTTCCCTATCCTTACCCATTGCTATGAAAATCTGTATTGTATGCCAGAATATCAGAACTGAAATAATTTGGTTCAACTTCCCCCCCCAAAAATAGATTGAGAAACACCACCATGACAACATCTCAGAGGATCTAAGAATTTAAATCTCTCCTGCCTGTCCTGTCCACATAGCTGTGACTCTTTGGTCAGGAGATAATCTGGGGGATTATCCTAAGGGGAGGGAGCAGCTTCATGGGAGATGGAGAGAAGACACTTGTGAGGGGATTTGTGTGATACAGGGATCTCTAGAGGAGGCAGATTAGGACTGGTGTGAGTCCCCCTCAGCAGCACTGTGTGTCTGTGCATGTGGCTTTTAAACACAGAGGTCTGGTCCAGCAGACTGTGTAGCTACAGATGGGTTAGGCCTGTGTGGTGCAGGCCAAGTTTTTCCTCCTTTCAAAGGGCAAACAAATCAGTCACTGCCAGGAGAACTCGTGCTCTTTTAAGGTTTCTGTTTCCTTCTCAGGTTACTCACGGGCAGGAAGATTTCCACAGAGAAAGATGCATTAGAGGTAAGTAGGCAAAGGGTGGGATGTGTGAGGTCTCTGTCTGCATTCCTGCCTGCAGTGCTGCAGTGGGCAGTTTGTCTTTCACCTTGGAATCCCTTTGGCCTCTGTCCTTTCCATGTGTTTGTCATTAAAGCTCGTGCACTCCAGACACAAACACTTCCTGTCTTAGTGGCAGACTTGTGAAGAAACTTCCCAAAAGTGCTCCAGTTAGAGTCAATACAGTGGTAATGAGGAGATCTCTGCAGTGAAGGAGGAGTGGCAGCAGCACATGTAGCAAATACCCAGATAATGTGGAATTTATTTGGTTGGGGTGAAAACCCAAGGGGACCCCGGGCATTAGGAACCTGCCTGGGACTGTGCTGTCCACACTCAGAAATGCTGAGAGTCAGGACAGCTTTTCCTCCTTCTCCCAGATAAATCCATGGCATTGACAGCTGCTGTCATTGCCATATGGAGATGATAGATGGCCTGCAAATATATTGCATCAATGTGTAAAGATTTGCCTTTTCACACAAAGTGAAGAAAATAAAAAGCTGTAGGCCTTGGTGGTGAAGGACAAAATAGAAATATGATTTTATTGATGTCTTGAGAAGGGCTGAGCTCTTTGTTTTGTTGACTAGTCCAGTGCTTTTGTAAAGGAATGATGTTATTTGTTCCAGTTTGGTTTTGAACTTCAAAAGAGCACAAAATCTTTAAACAAACAGCAGCTGCAGTGGCACCCTGGAGAGTAGCTGGGGTCTGTCAGCCCAGTTGTTTGTTGGTTTCTTGCTGTAGCAACGTGAGACAAGACTTGGTCACCATCACTTCACAGCAGGAAGGAGCTACAAAGATCTCATCTCTCTGAATTCCCACTGCCCCAGTTTTACACTACCCCACATGCTGGGTGAGGGTGATGAGCTGTGCTTCCTGCCACCAGCTGCTCACTGGAACTCAGTTCTTCTATTCTCATCCTCACCAGTGGGACCATGGTGTTGAGGAGAACATCATTAACTGAGCAGCCATGAGTTTTAGGTTTGCATATTTCAGCTGCAAGCCTGAGTTGCATGTGCTGAACAGTTCTGCCAGTTAGTTTTCTGACTGTCTGATTCATGCCACAGCTCTTATTTGTGATGGGTTTTCAAAAATCTCTTTCTAAGAGACAGAATTATACTTAGGAAGCATTTTTAAAGAGTTGTTTGCAGGATAGTGTATTTTAATCTGTCTCCCCAGCTACATGTCATATATTAATCTGTCCTTCTGAGTAGTAATCCATGCTGGAATTTGTCCCTTTCGAGGTGGTAGGAATTCTGGCATTGATTTCCATGGTTTCATGCTTGCTTTCCTTTCTTTACCAACACTTGTGACAACAGTAGTGTCTTCTAATATAAAGTGTGATGTAATATTAATGTAGAGGGGACTAAGTTCTACAACTGGAAATAGTTGAGATAAGGATCCTGGTGAATTGTGACTGAGAAATGAAATTTAATATTATTTCACAGATTGATTGTGTCAGGGTGTGCTGGGGGATTTACTGCCTCTTTAAAATCCAGTTGATGTCTGTGCAAAGAGGTCTGACAGCTGAAGAAACTTGGAGGCTTAGACAAGAAAGAAAAGCAATAAAGTATTAAAAAATAGCAGAAATAAATCCTTATCATTCAGCTGCTCATGAGTCATAGCTAGCCAGAGAGGATTTTTAGTTAAACTCTACTGGGAGAATTAATATTTTATCCATGTTTTATGCTAAATTCATTATTGAAGTCATTCTTTCTTCTGTGAAATCAAAATCACTTCTGTCTGTAGCAACCAATTGTGATGTCAGAATTAGAGTATTAATGAGTATAAGTGAGGAACACATAGAGTGGAAATACATTTGCAAAGTTGTATAATTTACAGGTGTAGTTTGGGGGTTGAAATGGAATGAGAAAAGAAGATTAAGACAGACATATTTGTGCCTCTGACTTAGGTTTTTTAATTTTTTCTAACTCTAACAGTAGTAGTTAAATAAGATTTCATGACCTGGAGTTCTTGGCTTTCTAGCAAATGTTTCAAGATGCCAGCTCAGGTGCATGTGTCTGTGTATTTATTCTCTTATTCTTTTGATATGTTCTGAAAACATGATGCAGGCAAAAATTCTGATCACAGCTGAAACAGAGTATTCTTTTCAAAGGAGCATCCAGAGATAGCACAGAGATGCTGGTGTGTTTTAACAAGCATGTACATTTAAATGTGGATGTTTTAATTCCCCTATTTCTAAGTCATGCCCCTATTTCAAGTGGATTATGTGAGTAGAAACTGTCTTTTTCTCTTTACAAAAGATGCCAAAATAAGGTCCTTGTCAAAAATCCTCAGTGCTATGAATGAAAGTTTAATCAACACATGCTGCAGTCAGTGATTCCTGCCTTTTTGCACGTTGAAAGGTGATGGATATGCTCCATGCCATGGGACCAGAGACTGTGGTGATCACAAGCTCAGATCTACAGGCACCTCTAGGAAATGACTACCTGATTGCTCTGGGAAGCCACAGAAAAAGTAAGGCATGAACTCCTTCCTCTCCTGTGCTTTCTGTTAAGCTGTCTGTGCTTGCAGTTACTCCTTGAAGAAGTATTTTCATCAGGCCCATCTGTAGGGCATGGAAGGAGCTCAGATCCCTGAGTGAACTCCTTCTCCTACAGTGATATCAGGGAGTGGTAGGACTGAGGCTGCTCCATGAGGGAAGAAGAGCTGGGAGCTGAGTGTGATCAGAGCACAGGCAGAACTCTGCCCTCAGCCACAGGGCACAGACCCACAGCACCTGAAAAGGTGAGCAGGACAGGGTGGGTGCTGGCAGACAGGTCCCATTGACAGGCTGGAGAAAGGGAGACAAGCCAGCTCTGAGATTAATCTGGAAAATCCAACCAGGAAGTCAGGACAGCAGGGCTGTACACAGGAATATCTATAACATAGCTCAGGCAAGGATGCTTGTGCCCAGGCCTGAGCTTCTGTGCAGCTCCTGGGCAGAGGAGGAGGATGTCCTAGGCGAGGCTTACTGGGGCTCTTACAGCCCCTACTGGTGGCCCTGGCAGGTAGCAGGGATATAAAAGAGGAGCTTGAAATGTCTGAATGCTTTCCTGAAAAGTCACACTGTCCTGTTAGCAGATTGTTCATCCCTTGATAGGTTATAAAATATCCTTCTGCTTCTTCTCTGTATCCCCTTCTGTCCTGTCACCAGGATTCACTGTGTGCTCAGACTGTCACACAATGCTTCCAGCTGAGAAGAGCACAGTTCTGAGGGATTTGAAGTACAAACATGAAGTTTGTCCAGTATCAAAGTTGTAAATTCTATCCCAAGCTGGCCAAGTTTTGGAAGGTTGCACCTTTTAAAAGAGCTGGTACAAAGTTTACAATGCTCCTTAGCAGCTTTACTTTCCAAACAGCAAAGGAATTCACATCTGATGATCACTTTGAAAATGATTTCATTTGAAATTCTAGTAGTTGCTATTGCATTAGTTGCTGGGTCTGTCACTTAACTGTGTATCTGTGTTGTAGCTAAAGCAGATGGCACCAGGATAACACAAAGAATTCGAGTGGAGTCTCCTAAAGTGGATGCTGTCTTTGTTGGAACTGGAGACTTGTTTGCTGCTATGCTTCTGGCATGGACACACAAGCATCCAAACAATTTGAAGGTGTGGGAGAAGTTATTCATCTCTCTGCAAGTTCAGATCGTGTTTCTCTTGGGTTTTTTAAAAGCTTTTAATCTGTGAAATTATTTAAAGACTGTCTTCTCCTTTGGCTTTTTTTCCTTACCTCAGAGAAAAAAACAGAGAATTTCCCTTTTGCCAAAAGGGACATTAAACAATCATATTTCAGTTAGATTGATTTTGTAATTTTGCCAAAGAAGTTGATGTTCTCTCTAGGGATACAAGCTGCATGCATGTTTATAATTACATTTTTACTCTCACTTCGTAATAAGCTCTGAAAATTATTTCTCAGATGTATTTTTGTGTTTCTTTCCCTTAAGGACATAGAGTCCTTGATAAAGGCATATGATTTCTAATATCTGTTTTGGGAGAATTAAGTCAAAATTTCTTTATTTCCAAACTTTTCATTACATAGTTGTCATTCTGTTTGTGTTGTCAGTTATGTTTGCCTGTTTCAGAAATAATATTAGTTACTATTAAGTAATATTAAACTAGGCAGCTGAAGTTTTACTAAAACCTGAATATGTTCTGTTGGTGCAGGTGGCATGTGAAAAGACTGTGTCAGCCATGCAGCATGTTCTGCAAAGGACCATTAAGTGTGCAAAAGGTAAATTCACCCAAACCTCGTCCCCCTGTTCTCTCTGGATTGGCACCAGAAGAAACATTCAAGGAGCTCTCTGGGTTTCCTGACTGAAGGCAGCCCCCCAGTGCAGAATTTACAGAATGAGAGCTTGGTAGTGTTGTGTGCATGTTCCTTGCTGTGTCCTCCGAGGCCGTTTTTGACAAGAGCCGACTGCAGATGTCACTGTTTAGCTTGTGCTGGGGTGACAGTCGTGCTGACTGTGCTTGACTCAGCTTTGCAAAACCAGCAGAACTTCAGGAAATGCTGAGCTTGACGTGCAGGAGAGCTTCTGCTTCAGTGTAGCCCACTCACTGTCCCTTTGAGTGTCTGTTTAGCACTGAGAGGGGTTTATCAATTAATAATAGTTTCTTTGCTGTGTTGGCCACGTGAGGAGAGATTTTTTTCAGCTTCTCTCCCCTTGGAGTTCCCATCTCTCAGTTCTTAAGGAAATCTGTGGGTTCTCTGAGCACCTCTGTGTGACTTTCTAATCAACAGCAGAGACTTATTTCTTTTCTGCAGAGAAGGGCAGAGCAGTGGTGATAAGAAATCACAGTACTGACCTGGATTTTCCACCTTGGAAGCTTTTAGCAGGGACAAGCAAGGGAGATTGGGGAAGGGAGGAAGGTCGAGAAAATCGTGGGGTGACAAAACAATGTAACTTGTTTGTTTTTATACTGCTGTTCTTAACAACATTCTGATGTCATCTTTTTAGTGCAAGCTGGAGAAGGAAACAAACCAAACTCAGCCCAGCTGGAACTGAGAATGGTCCAAAGCAAAAAGGACATAGAAAACCCAGAGATCATAGTGAAAGCCACCGTGTTATAAAGGCTCCACGTCTCCAATAACGCACAATGTATCGATGTCCTCATTTCTTTCCTGTAAATTGTAATATTTGCCTTAGATCTGTGACAGAAACCTGACTTTCATGAAATAGTGCCCAGCATAGGCAGATATCCACTCTCAAACATATGTGCTGGCCTTGCTCAGTTTTAAAAACAGAACAGTTAGTGTGCGTTGAAGCATATTCCCAGGTATCCAAATGTCTGTCAGATTCACTTAGTCTGTGTGATTACCCAGGGCAAGAGAGCAATGTTCCTGCCTTGCCAAAGACTGTAGATGTGAATTTGCTAATGGAATGCTTGACTGACTGGAAAATGTATTTCAAGATGGCATCTAGTGCCAATGGAGCTGGCTCCATGCTCCCTTTTCCTGGAGGTACCTGCTTACCTACTCTGGTATTCAGGATCTCAGCTGCTATGAAACTAAGCAGGGTTAAAGCTACACCCTCAGTTCTGGAGGTGTGTAGGAGTACTTTGAAGATGTTTGGCATGTTCAGTACTCTGAAGTGACCTTGAGATGTCATTCATTTTGCTGATCTCTGCTCCTGTTTCTTGTCCATTAACAGCTGCACAGTTTCAGTTGTCCCAGGTTCTGGCTGCTTATTTCTAATAAAAAGCTGCTCCAGAAACATCTTCATCAATAAGATAATACCTTTATTCAGTAGCACTGGTTACAAGTTTGTAGTTCTACCTCTGAGGCCAGGATTGACTCTCTGTTTTTTAACTAAGGACAAAAGAGAAAGCAGCTCTGAGCCTTGAAAGTTGGCTGCCCTGTTTGTTCATCGTGGGTGGATGTTCCTACAAACTACATGAGCACTTCCACATAACATTAGTGAGCACTATTGGCAGGCTTAGCAATGAGGGAAAAGTAGTACTGTTTGTTTAGTAAGGTCTACTAAGTTACATGTGTTTACCAAATGCAGTGAAACAGAAAATTAACTTGTTCATAATATCTCTGCAAGCAATGCCAATTAGATATGACAGAAATGCATTATTATTAATGCCTCTTGATTTCAAAATTCTGCTTCATAAGGTTTCATTAAATGGGATTCTTAATAATTTCAGTGTCCTATGCATCACAGCCACATACTAGAGCATCAGGGCAGATCTGCTGACAGGGCCTGAGCACTCACACTTCTGTGGGATTTCTGTATGGGATCCATATTCTTGCTTGTCCCAAGATGAGGTGTAGTGTGGTGTTAAATCCAAATTGAGTTGATGAGCTTTACTCGTCTCAGACTGCATAAGGAGATTAAAATTGCATTTCTGATTGATTTCCTCTCATGCATTTGGCATTGAAAGTGAAAAAAAATCATGTTACTTGAGAATTTTAAGGGGAAAAAAAAAACAAACCAGCAGGAATTTATCTACAAAATGTGACTCTACTGCCACAGTTCTTAACAACCACTGTCATGAAATAACCTTCTAGCAATAATAATTTTGGTGTTGTGAACAGTTGCTAAGATTAGCAGTCAGTAACAGAGGTGTGAGCTCATGGCTGATATCCAGCATGGAAAAAGACATGAACTACCTTGACAGTGTGTACCAGTATCTGATGGGAAGCAGTGAGGAAGGAGCCAGGCTCTTCTCAGTGGTGCCCAAGGAAGGGAAAATAGGCAGTGGCACAAACTGAAATACAGGAAAACCCATTTAAACATTAAAAAATTATAAATCACTGTGAGGGTGATCCAACACTGGCACAGGTTGCCCAGAGAGGTTGTGGAGTCTCCATCCTTGGGGATGCTCAAATGCTGACTGAACGTGGCCCTGAGCAAGCTGCTGTACTTGGCCCTGCTTGCTCAGGGGGCTGGACCAGAGGATCTCCAGAGGTCCCTTCCAACCTCAGCCATTCCAGGATTCTCTGAGTACACTGAACTGCCTTTGTTTGCAGTGCTGGATTTTTAAATGGATGCAAATATTTCATTCTCCCTGCAACACAAACTTCCAGATGAGCTGGGAAATACTTGTGTTAATATTTTGCCCCCTTTTTAGATAAGCTGCTGTTTGCTTGGGCAGTTGTGCCAGGAAGACAATTACCTTTTCTGAGATAATTGCTTTGAGCAAAGATATTTAAATACTGTAAATGGTGATGCATTTCAACAGTTGAACACTGAAAGGATTTTAACTGTTTCTAACGTTGATTAACCAAGTGCTGCATGCCATATTCCAAACATAACTGTGAGTTTATTAATCTTTTAAAGTTACTGTTTCATGTGGCAGTGTATAATCCCCACCATCCTCTTAGGAAGAAGGGATCAACCTACTGAACTTCCCTCCTGTACATAAAATGGGCAATGCCCTTTCAGTGAGTGTGAGACAGCACAATTTTATTTTGAATAAACAGACTTCACAAGAGGATTGAGAGAAAGGCAAGGGCTGTTTTCTCTGAAATAAAGAAACTTGGAATTTAGGGAACTTGGAGTTACCTTGCAAACAAGGTTTTATTTGTAAACCATAATGAGCCATGCTCTTGACATAAAAGACAAAGTGATATGTTTGTTGGAGCAGTTTATACCTGTCAGGTGTAATCTTTCCCCACTTCTTCAAAGAATGGATCAGTTCAGTAATTCATACCTTCCTATGAATCTGTGACATACCCATGTAAAAAAAAAAAAGAAAAAAGAATATTCCTATTAATGTGCTCAATCTGCAAAAGTTCCTTTTTCACAGTAGCTGCATCCTGTAGCAATGGGCTGCTGGCTTCATCTGCCTGAGTCCCTGAGAGCTGCTCATGTGATACCTGTTCCAAACTCCCACTGACCTGATCTAAATTAGGTCAGGTTTATGTCTTCAGTGAAGAATTGGGCTTAACATCTCTTGCCAGGAACAAACATCAGAAATTACCTGTAAATATATTCTGTACCTAGTGTTTGGTAGCCACAGCAGGCTAACAGGTATTTTTAAATGTCAAGGTACACGTTTTTATTTGTTTAGAGTTACACGGAGCTTGTGTGCAGAACAAAATTCAATGACCCAGCACAGTCCTGTGCAATCTTTCATTCTTTCCTCTCCTCCTGCATATAATATCTATATCTTTTTCTGAGTTCCTGCTGTCTGTCTGGTGCAGCTGCAAAGTGTCTCAGTGTCAGACAGGGCCCACCATTTACTTAAGGGCTTGGAGAAGGCTTACCAGTGTTGTCTGATTCACTTGCAAACCTTTAGTTAAATATAAAAGGTTCATCTAAACTAGCTTAGATCCTAATTGATTACAGGAGAACAAGCACTTTAGCCCAGAGCGGAGTTTGTAACTAATGGAGAATCTTCCATGGCCGTCCTAAGAGCAGGAAAGGTGTGACCCAGCAGTCCAGCCCTCAGCAGTCAGAGACTGGGAGGTCAGGGGCGCAGGAGGCTTCTCCTGCTGCAGCACATGGAAGCTTGGGAGAGGTGAATGCTTTGTCTTTGTGTCCCTGACATTCTTTCTTTCTGCTTCCTGGAATTCATTTGTGTTGGATCCCTTTTTCCTGGAGTGATTTGCAGTGCCTGTGCTCACTGCTCCAGTGCACCCACTCCTTTGTAGAGCCACCGTACAGGAGAGACCAAAAGTTGTTTACAAACCATCTCCTCTGTCCTGGGCCTGGATTGGTCTCTATGTGCTGAAAATTGAGACTTGCATAAAGACATTGTGATAAAATCACTGCTATTCACACTCAATAGAAACACTTCAGAAACCTGCAGTACGAATTGTTAATGTTTGTTTGCTGATTTTTATCTTAAGTGGGGAGAAATCTATAATCAATGTGTTAAACAAAAGAATCAGAGGACCAAGGTTTCCAGCTACTCATACTGCCTTTTGGTATCTTAACTGTGTCTTCATTGGATGGTGTTAATTTGTTGTCTGAGACTGTTATGGTGATTGTATTGATAAATTTTATTTAAAAATATGTGGCAAGGAAGATTGTAATAAAAGCATCTACATTTATTATACTGTGCACACACAAATTGTTAGATCCTATTTTTAAATATGTTTATCATTTCAGAATTGAACAGGATAAGAATGATTTCATAGTCTTGCTGAATAAAGTGGATGTAATTAAATGTTTCCTTAGTTATGTCCTAGGATAGAGGAGGTGTAGTTAATGGAAGAGTGCACATTTGTGCCCTGTAATCATCTTACTGTAAGATATGGATGTGGAAGTGAGTAATATCCTTGTGGTCTTCATTTTTTTAAAGAAGTTTCATGGGAGGAAAATTGCTGGCATTCTGCACTACTCTTGCATTCCTCTTGTATGTGTAGGACCTCACTGTGTTGTGCTCTTTATCCCTGCAAACAAGGTGAGAAAAGGGGCTTGGAATGACTCATTTTGAGGTTTCTTTCTTGTGCAGCATTTAACTTCACTGAAATTGTGTAGGGTAGAGCATACAGGACTGTACAGTGGGGAACAATTGTTCCTCATGTGGGAACAAGTGCTTCTGTGAGCACTCAGCAGTGTCCCTGCCAGGGTGGTGTCTGCAGGAGGAGGAGAGTAGGGATCCAGGGCCAGGAGAGCAGGACGTGCTGTGACATCACACTTGTGTCCACTGGAGAAGCTGGGCTTATATTTATACTAAAGTTAAACCACCCCTCCCAAGGAAAAGTCCTTAAAAGCTGAGACATGTTACAAATTTTGGTCACTCTGGTACTAGAATGTTTCTTCATAAATGGAAACAAAAGCCCTTCCTTTACATCCCCTTGCAGCCATACTGGCTCGTTGAGAAGTCATTCCACTCCTTTTAGAATCCCAGGATAAGAAATTCAGAGAGCTGTTCTTCATGAAGGCACATGTTCTTCATGTTCCTGGTAAGTGAGAGCCTGCTGAGCAGTTCTGCAGCTTTCTCAAACACATCCATTAAAGACATTTATCAGCCATGGAAACTAAGCTTTGAGATGTTCAATCACAGCCCAAAAATAGCTCTTTCCAAGAAAATGCAAACTCTAGAAAGTGCATTATTTTCAATGATTGAGTAAACCAGCAAGTTTATACATGCATGCAGGAGCAGATTTCAGGTAAATCCATGGGGTTCCATCAGTCACTGGAGGAGCTTGCCCTAAGCAAAGGGCTGCTGCTGTCAGGGCACTGCTTCAGGAGAAACCCAGCACCATATTCCAGAAGGGAGGAATGCAGTGTGGCATTCAACAGCCAAGGAAAGCTCCCAGCTGCTTCAGCAGGGAACCAGTGCCAGGTGACAGCCCCAGAGCCACCAGTTTGGTGCTTTTGCTGCTCCAGCAGCAGTGGACCTCGAGGCAGATGGGGTGCTCCTAAATGTGCACCCATTCCTGACTTAGTGCCTCCACAGTGCAGGTAATGGTAATAAATCCCCAATTTGCAGAGCAGTGAATAAGGCAGCGCATTATTCAGAGACAGAAAACCAGCAATATGAGAAGGCTGTGCCATATGTTACCAGTGAAATCACACTTACCTATTGCCCTCGTGGTTGCATTGCTGTTTAGAAAAAATCTGTGTGTAGAAGAGTGTAATTTATGTACTCTGTGTGTGTGTATGTTGAAGCTTTATTTGCAATGTGGTAGGGGTGGGAAGCAGAATTTTGGGGGGCTGGCTGAGTAGGCCTTCAGGATGTGAGCAGAAGGTCTTAAAGAATTATATTTTTATAGATTGTGCTGAAGCTTTGGGTTCCAGCCACACAGCCTTTTCTTCCAGAGAAGTAAAATGGTTTGGAAAGAGAGTCAGGTGGCTGTAATGTAGTAGGGATAGTACAACCCCACCAGCCCTGGACAAACTGAATAACTTAATAAAAGATGCCTTTTTAAGTAATATTTTTTTAGTGCTGAATTGTCAAACAAAGAAATATTTATGAGCAAACTTTCTATGTACTCAAAGTTTATGTGGTGCTTTGTACTGACTAGGTGGACCTGTTCTATGTTTACACATCTTAATGATTGTCCTTGAGGCGTGTGTAGTAATTCAATGACTTTTATGCCAGAAAAACAATGAAGTTCTGTGTAAAAGCAAATGATTTAATTTCTGATGAAACTGTAGGCTTTTTAGTGTTTGTGTATTTTTCTGGTTGGCAATTATGAGTTGTATCCTTCCTGCAGTAAGGCTTGCACGCTTGATTGTAGAGAGAGGCAATAGGATGGTAGATACCATTGTTTAAAAAGAAAACCCTAAATATTGCTACCTTATCCTTTTTAAAATCAGCTGAACTTTGTGGCATAAGCCTGAAATTTTGCATTGGAATGAAGTTTCAAATATATCTAGGGTAGGTTAAAAATTTGGGATTAAAAATTGAGATTGGGAGGTCTCAAAAGTGCTTAATAGCAACATATAAATGAAGAAGCCAAGAGATTGGAACAAAACTGGGTTGTTCCCTTTGTATGGACCTGACTGAGCTAATTCATAGCTTGTGCTAAACAGGTGAATAGACTACATGAGAGGAAGTAAATATTTTTTTCTTGTAGTTTGTCAGTTGTAATAGTGTGAAGAATTTTAGTTGTGTGTTTTGAATTCAAATTCATAAACAGCTTTCAGAAGAGTTGAGTAACTGATAAAATCCCATCCTGTCAAGAGGTAAAGCCACTCACGGGGTTCAAAAACACAGAATGATTTTTTTCATCTTGCTAAACATTCTGAATCTTTGTTTCTTATGGCTGGGAGACCAGGGCTAAAGCACAACTGGCCTGATACATTAATTTTTTTGGTTGAACTTTGGGGTCTCTCCAAAAAGCACAGGGGTCTGCAGCATAAAGGAGTTTTCAGAGCATGGCCCTCTGCTAAATGTTGCTCTCCTACCACAACAACTGGTGAGCTGGAAAAACTGAGCATCACTTATTATGGCCCTTTTAGTGGCCCATCCTCATCACTCTTGTGAATAAATCACACCGCAAAAAGTAGAGGAGAATTGATCACAAGATTTCCTCACGAGAGTTCCCCATTTCTGGATGTGTTAAAAGAGAAGCACTTCTGCATTGCTAAGTTAGCAGGGAAAATGCCAGCAAGATGAATAATGCATTGCTGAGGGAGGCTGAGGCAGGGAACAGCTACGTGGTGGATGTGTCGTGCTGTGCCTGCCTTTCCCTCCCCGGGGGCTCTGTGGGTGCAGCATCCCCGTGGGGGTGGCAGTGGCTGTTCCCCTGCATCCCCCTGTGGGGGGAATGTGGAGGAGGCACTGAGCTGAGGGAGCTGAGGCCACTGTGGATTTGTTGGGTTTGTCTGGCAGTGCTGGACGAGGCTGTGGTTCAGCACAACTCTGTGTGCACTCCAGAGCTCCTGGTGTACAGCCCCCTGTTTTCCTGTCTAATTCCCTTCTTCTAAAGGCCATGGAGCACCAAGAGACTCTGGGAGTGCATTATTCAGATGGTTCAGGCTTGGCTTTTGTGCTTTTTGAAAAGAAAGTTAGGGAATTATCAGCTGCTCTGATGGATCTAACTCGTCCAGCTCAGCAACACCACGAAACTGTGCCCTAACCTTCCTCTCCATCACCTCTGCTGGCCCTGGGAGTTGCCTGTCCCCATAACAAGGGAAGTGAAGGAGCTAAAAGCAGCACGGGATTTATCCAGTCAAAACCCCTGAAGTTTGAACCTCCTTTAGTTCCCTTAATCTTCTCATCCTGGGAACACATGGGTGCTTGGTGCTGCTGCTAGGGAGGGTCTGGTCCAAATGGGGGAGAGTGGGGTTGCCTCTCCCTGGCAGTGAGATGCTGGGTGAGCAGGACCTAATTGCAGAGCTGCAGTGTTAATGGTAAAGAGAAGACATCTTTGTGAGCTAAGTACTTGAAAGAAGAGCTGGAGATTCAGTAATCAGAGTTTGGTGTTCTCAATCCATCCCATCCCCTGTATTGCAAAAACATTACAGTACTAAAAAATTTGGTGTGGCTGTTCTTCATGATCTGTGTGATGCTTGTGCCTAGCAGAGTAGAAAATAGCATTGAATGCTCTAACTAGGGAATATAACAGGAAGATCCAGGTGGAGAAAGTTTCAACTTTGTTTTCACAGCATTTGCAATGTCAAAGTTGTCTAAGTGTGGCTCTTTTCCTTCTCACCCCCCTTAAGTAAGGAAGAAATCACATAAATAAGTCACTAAATAAATAAATAAATAAGGGAAGTTACCTGGGAATGTACATGGCATTAGTAATTATTTTCACCCACAGATTGTTAGGCCTTTCCACACCAGAGGTCTCCTGTTCACGAGGGGTTTCCAGAAGATGCTTTGCCAAGCAGAGGTGTGATGGAGCCTGGCTGGGAGCACAGCCCTGTTCCTGGGACACAGCTGGGCCAGGTGGCTTTGGGATGCCACCTGCAGGCACTGCTGGGCCTGGCCTGCTTTTGGTACAGCACAAGGCTTCCCGTGCCTCAGGTGTGCTAAGTGGGAATGTGTGCCTTGCTAGGGAGAGAAACCTGGGCTTGGTGCTGCAGCTGCAGTGAGGGGAGAATTTAGCACCCTGGAGAATTTAGCACCATCCAGTGATCCTGCCATTTGTTGTTAGTGTTTGTTAGTGCAATGTATCCCTGTCAGTGTTGTTTTCTTTCTGGGAGATGGGAGGATGACAGCCCATGTACAGTTTTAACATCCTTTTAGCTGGCTGACTGTGAAAATTGAAGCAAGGTTGTTAAAAAGGGAGGGGAGGGATAGCTGTGAATTTGCCTAGGACCTAAGTGAGTAGAGAAATTTGTCTCTAATTCAGAAATAATTCAGTTTTGACCAAATGAGTGCCATGTCTTCAGTGGGCAGTAGCACCTGGAAGAGGCCAATATTTAGGGTTTTTGCCCAAAGCACATTTAGCC
This sequence comes from Climacteris rufus, assembly GCA_013398175.1. Lineage (NCBI taxonomy): Eukaryota > Metazoa > Chordata > Aves > Passeriformes > Climacteridae > Climacteris > Climacteris rufus. Next base: position 855,812 of record VZRZ01008881.1, on the reverse strand, counting down.
CTGCTCTACTGTTTAGTGAAAATGCCCAGTGCAGATGCCACCAGAGCCTCATCTCGTGGAGTAATGCTGTAATAAAGAATGTGGTTTTCTTGTGCAAGTCTTGACCTCTTCTTATGAAAATAACACACAACTCAGTATTTTCATGGTGTATAAGTGAAATGTAATTTTTTTTTTCAATAAAATACATTTCCTTTCCTAAACGTGGGTCTCTTGCTTTTTCGCTTGGTGATGTTTCAACTCTAATCAAGCTTTGGCCTTTTGTGTCTTATGCCTGCATATATGAACCAGAGCTCTATGCTCTTCCTGTGAAGCCTGACCTCACTTCCAGAGGTCACACAATTTCTTTTTCCTCTTCAGCTCCACAAGGACTTCCCTGTTCAGCCAAGCTGGCCTGCCCCACGTGCTTGAGTCAAAACACAGTGGAATCCTCTGCTCCTGTGCTTCTGAAAGGGGGTTCTTAAAGCCTGACCAGCACTTGTGGACTCCCTAAGCCCTCCAAAGCATAATCTGAGTGTGCTCTATTAAACAGCAAGCTTAAAGTTTGCTCTCCTGCAGTCCAGGGTAGCAACTGTGCTCTCTTTTTTTATCATTACACTGAACATTTTATACTCGACCATTCCATGATTGCTGTGGCCAAGGCAGCCACATCCCACCACATCCCACCAAAGTCCTCTGCTATGCACAAATAGCAAGTCTAGGAGGGCATCCTTGAGAGTCATCTCACTGAGTGTCTGTGATAAGAAGAATCTCCTACAAACTTGAAGGATTTCCAAGACCTGCTCACCTCAGCTGTATGCTATTCCCATCTGATGTCTGGGAAGCTGCAATCTTCCACAAGGATGAAGGCTACCAGGGCAGAAATTTCTCCTAAATTCTTGCAGAATAACCCATTGATGCTGGGCCATCAGTAGCAGACATCTACCACAAATTTCCTTTCTTTTGCATCCCCCCAGTCCTCACCCCAAGGCTCTGAACCACATCACCACTGACTGCAAGGGCTGTACCATCCAACCTCTCCCTCACACCTCAGCTGGCCCTGCTGAGCAGCCTGGACCCTCCATCCCAGCACTCCCAACGTGGGATTCATCCCAAGTTTCACTAAAACCAGAGGTATCAGAGCTCTGGGAGCTGCCCAGAGCTTCCACTGCATCCTGTTTGTTTCTCCTGCTTCTCATACACACAGTGCACCTGGGGAAGGGTCTGAAAAGATTTGAGTATTTTAGGGGAAAGTGCTGAAGCTGCTTCCTCTTCACAGCCCTGTGAGAATGAGTGGTTAAGCCACTTACAGAATCACCATCAAATGTATTGGCAAGAAGCAGGGTTTAATATGAATTTATGAAAGAGCAACTTTATTTAACAGAGTTCAGTGGCAAAGTTGACTCTATTACTTACTGCATGGATGAAGCACACATAAGAAAATGAGATTAGAATCAATTTAGGATGATTTACACAGAGACCAGAGATGCAAAAGGGTAAGGGGCCAAAGGGTATGGATGCAAAATGTAAGGGTGCAGAAGAATTTAGCAGCTCTTAATCACTGAGTAATTTAACCTTTATAAAATGACTCAATAGGATTAGCTACAATTATAACAGTGACTTAATTATAGATTCATGATAACAACATCCATACCATAATCAATTCACATGGATGCACACAGGCAAAGAGATGTATACATCTATCTTTATGTATGGATGTACACAGAACTCTGTCCAGCTCCATCCTTCTGTATGTGATGGTCAGAACTCCATCCAGCCTGGGAGTGTTCAAGGCCGGGTTGGATGGAGCTTGGAGCAACCTGGTCTAGTGAAAGATGTTCCTGCCCGTGACAGGGGGTTAGAATGAGATGATATCCAAGATTATTTTCCAACCCCAAATGCTCTATGGTATCTATCTGTATCTGTTAATCTACATACTCCAGGGGATCTGTGATGCAAGACACATGGCACTCACATGTCCCAAAACAAAGGAGGGACACAGGAGGTCACTGGGGCAGGTTTTTCCCTGAGTCAGCCAGGAGAGCTGAGAATCAATCAGGTGACAAACGCTGCTCTTGCTGTCCCCTTGTGGGTTTGAATGCTGCTTTCCTGTGGAGATCAGGCAGCCAAGGGGAATGAAATGAAAGGAGGAAAAGGCTTAGGAGGCAGGTGTGACTCCAGGGAAAATTTGTGGATGTAACTGAGCTTGTGAACAGGGAGTGTATCAGCTGCAGAAAGGCCACGCTGTGCCTTAGAGCTCTGTGTGTCCTGTCCGTGCCCCAGGAGCTGCTGAGCTGAGCTCACATTCCTGTCCCAGCCATGGACTGGCACTGCCCAAAGCTGAGCCCTCTGCAAGGAGCAGGCTGGTTATCCCTGTCACAGAAACAGGGTGGATTTTTTTTCCCATTTTCCTCCGCTAAATAATGTTGGTTGCAAACAAAACAGAAGATTGTTGCAGGCCACATAACCAAGAGGAATTTTAAGGACATAATAAAAGCTACTACCACCTCCCCATCCCCTTGGCCCCCCCTTTTATTCCAAAGACTAGCTTGAATAAAAAGCATAAAAAAAATGAACAGAAGGGTAATACCCAGTGCTGGCAGCCTTTTGATTCGAGCTGAATTATGAGTCAGGTCCTGCAAACGGCTTCAGGAGGGCTGGAAAGCCAGGCCATTATTCATGATGCTCATTAGCTGCCTGCTAGGACAAAGGCAATGAAATCTGCTGTCAGCCACACCTCAGCTGCAGGAGAGCAGGGAGGGATTGCACAGCCCTTCACTGGTACCAGCACCCAGCACTTCCCAGCTGGGTCCCACCTGCTCTGGGTGGTGATGCAGCACCAACCTGCTCAGGTGCCTTCAGCCTGGGCTCCTACAGCAGCCAAGGTTTTTAGGCTGTGTTGTTTATCCAGCAAGGCTGCCTGAGTGCAAAAAACAACTTTACTAATGCTAGTAGAGGTTGAGCTTTGTGTTTAATATTTAAACGATGGTTTGCTAAATCTCTGCTGCAAAAAACCAGGTGCCCTTGTCAGTAAGAGCAAACAGGCCAACCTAAGGCACAGTTTTAGAGGTCACCTGTGTTATTCCCTGGAACTGTGAATAATTCTTGAGAATTACTGAGCCTGTTTTACCCCCTTGGCAGAATTCAGGTTCTTGCAGCTTCTGAGCAAGCAGACAGTAAAGCAGCACCAGTTGCAACAGAGATTGCTTGGATGGTCAGGGTGACATGGGCAGGGAGAGAGGAGGTTTTCAGGTGCATGGTGAGATTTCCAAGTGCTCTGCTGGTTAAATACATATGGTTCAAAGCAGCTGAGGAGGTGGATGCAGTGCAGGGCACCCCAGTGAGCCCTGTGCCTCACCCCTGAGCCCTGCTGGCAAGAAAGCCCCTGGTGAGCTGTGTCAAGGAGCTCATCCTGCTGGAAACCACAGCTAGACAAAAATGGGATTGCTTTTCACCAGGATCAGTTCCCTGGGCCACCTCTGGATCAGTTTCCTGGCCACCATGCTGTCAGGAGCAGTGCAGGAGCAAAGGGCTGGAAGGAGGGCACAGATTTTTAAGAAATTGCTGGGGACCTTGTAAAGACAGATAGTGAGCGCCTCACTTCTCACAGGCAGATAAATGAGGTTGAGAAGTGGGTTGTTCCTGCTTTTCCCTTGGGACCAGGGACATGGTGATTTTGGAATGATTCTGGAGGAGGAGGTCACTTGTCCCCCAGGCCCTGCCTTTGGGGAATATTGAGAGAGCCTGGGTGGAGCTGACCTGGTCCACCACATTCCACAGGGACGGTTTTATTGCCTGTTAAATGGTTTCCTGCAGAGCAGAGGAAGGCATGAAATAATAATGATGCAATAGCTGGGAAATAGTGCAGCTGCTGATTTATTAGATTAGTAGGAAATGTTTGACTTCACCTTTGCCATGCTGAAGTGCTCTGATGGTGGCCAAACCTGGGCTAACGAGCCCCTGCAAAGCACTCTGGCAGGGGAATGGATGCCCTGGTTTGGTCCCAGTGCTCCAGTTCTCCCTCTCTGTTTATCCCTTCCCAGAGACCCCCAGGAACCCCCCAAATCCTGGACTGCTCAGCACTTCCCCTCTCCAACAGGAGAGGTGCCTCAGCTGATTGAGGAAATTGCCCCAGACTACACAAAATTAATCTAAAAATGGCCAATTGTCACTATAACAGAGATACAGAAACACAGGACAAATCAGAATGAAGTAAAAGGTTCCCCTCCTTTTGAGAAAGCTCCCTCCAGTCTGTCTGTCAAATATGACCTTGCTGTGTAAAGCCTGCACATAAAGCTCCAGCCCCCATGGGAAATCCCAATACCTGGATGCTGCTCCTGTGGCAGTCTGGGAATGCACAGCTCTCCCTAGGGTGCTTTGTAGTCAAGAATTTCAGGTTGTGGTTCAGCAATTAATGGACCTTGCCCTAAAGTGCTGACTTTGAGGACACAGGGCAGTCCTGTGTGCTGTCCTAGGCACAGGATCTGCAGCATAGAATGAGGGTTCTGGGGAGAAAGAGAGCAGCTGACCTTTGGAAAGCCCTTTTATCCTTTTGCCATCCCTAAGTGCTGCTACCCAGACTGTGGGGACTTGCAAAAGAGGAAAAGCTGAGGAGAAGATCTGCAAAGTGGTTCCCATTTTAAAATTAGGAGACTCAAAATCCAAAGCATTAATTCGACCTCAGTGATCATAAATTGATTTTGGACTTAATTTATTATTAAATGACTGGGGTTTTCAACATCTTTTTCTTGAAGGCTCTTACCCAACCTCAGAACTGTGGGGTCAGCCTGGGAAAATCTTTTATAAGCCCTGGGGAGGGCAGATGGAGCAGCCAGAAACCTCCCCAATGTGCATCATTTGCCAGTGCCTGGGTGTGCCCATGGGAGTTTCTTCACAGACTCTCATTGTTACTTTGACCATGAAATCACCCAAACCTTAAATTTGCTAAACCTAACCCTGACAAGGTTCAATAAACAAAGGCAAAGGGAGTTGAAGATTGGATAGCTGGGATCTGAAATTTATGGCTCTTCAAGGATGGTGGAGTAACCAGAAGATGCAGAGGAGATTAACACCTGGAAAGTTGGAAACTCCCTGTTTGAGAAAAAAGATTATAAAAGGACTAAAGGATGTGGACCAGATTAGCATGAAGAACAAGACATTTGGACACCTCTTGGAGTTCTCCAAACCTCAAATTTTCCATACTCAGAGTTTGGCCACCAAAAGCTGACAACAGGGCCTGGATGAAATTCCTCACTCCTCACTCTCCCACTGAGAAATACCAAGACATCTGAAGTATTTCACTGAACTCAAGGGGAATTTTTAACAGGTATACCTTTATATATTTAAACCTTTACACATACATTCCTCTCTTTTTTCATATGTGTGCATGTGTTAGCTGATTTAAATCCCTACAGAAAGTATAGCCTAAATATTGGGATCTCAGATCTATAATTAAATCACTATTGTGATTGTAGAAAATCCAATTGACTCGGTCTATAAAAGTTTAGTCCATGATTAAGTGCTGCTAAATCCTTTAGATATAAACTGTTGATGAAGTCTAAGATTGAACTTAGCTCACCTAAGTTTTATCAGGGGTTTAGGAAGCAAGAGAATCCTCTCTGATCCATGGGAGGGTTGCCCTTCCCCTTTTTGCATCTTCAGGCTCTGTGTAAATCAGTCTAAATTGATTTTAACTCGATTTTCCTTTGTGTGTGTCATTAGTGTACTAAGTAATAGAGTGAACCTTGCTATTGAATTTTTTTAAGTCACACTTATACAAATTCATATTTAACTTACTTTTGCTCATACCTTTGATGGTGAAACTTTGAGAGACCAGAAACCACTAATTCATAACAAATTGGCAGAGTTGGCAGGATGGCAAAGTGATATCACTGATTCTTTACCAAACCAGGGAATGAGTCCAAGTCCTGAACCCTCAGAAGATGGGCTTGTGATAACTGGCATGATTGGAAAGCTAAAGATGGCCAGGGACCATATGCAGGAGGGAAATGGAATTATTTGTAAAATGTTAGGCAGGCACCTAACAGCTGCTTGTCAGTTCATGAAGAATGATAATAAATGGGAACAGGACCTAGAGGAAGAAATAGAAGGCAGGAAAGCAGCTGAGTTATTACTGCCTCTGAAAACTGAGCAGCTGCAGAAACAGTTACAGGAAGAAAAGGTAAAAAAACAAAAGTGAGAAGAAAAGCTTGAGGTGATGTGGCCTCCCAAACCCTGGACATTGCACAGATTAGAGAAATAACTGCAGCCTCTGAAGAAGGGGATGGAAACACACAGGGTGACCCTGACAGCAGCAAAATGGGGGAAGACTGAACATGCAGCCAAACCCACTATAAAAACAGAAGAGCTGGAGAATCACAGCCAAAAAACCCCTGCATTCAATGTAAGAGCAAGCAGGGTGACTCCCTGGGCTGCTGGAACACAGACACTGGAGAGAAGAGAGCCTCTGCAGATCCTTGAGTGAGCTCTCCACAGCTCTTACAATATCAAGCCATGCTTGATATTCCCTCTTGATATTCCCATTGCAGCAGATGTGGACCATGACATGCTAAAGTCATTAATTAACAGAGCCCCTGCTGTACCCAAACCTTATCTCAGCGACCTCTGCTTGCTTGTGTCTCATCCTTTGTGGGATATTTGGTAGCAAAAAAGTTCCAGTCCATTGTTCAGCACAGCCTTTTCCTCATTCATCAAATTCCCTAATTTGATTTCCCTAATATAATTTTCCCCAATAACATCAATATTAGAAAGTGTCATAGAAATGGGAGGAAATTGCAAGTCGTGTTCCCTGGGTTTTGCTTTTCTCTGTCCTTAGAGAGCAGTGTTAATGCTGCTCTTTGTCCTTGTAATGTTGATATATTTTGAATTTAAATTTGATTTTTTATATCCCTGCCCTCCCATGGCCACCCTCCAGCTTTAGCAAGAGAAGTGTGTATTTTGGGGCAGGGATTTGAAACCCTGTCACCCAGCAAGTGACCTGATGTGTATTGCAGCTTCCCTAGCCCTAGAGGAATCCCTGACTTCTCTCCTTGTGCCACCACCTTTACCTGTTAAGGATGCATTTGTTGTCAGCCACTGGTCATTCCTAGAAGGAACATTTAGATCTTGTTTTCCTTGTTTTCCACCACCCAATTTATTGCAATTCTTTAATACTTTCCTGAAATTTCTTGTTTGATCTTCTCCACATACTCCTCTCTGTGTCCAGGTACTCATCACTTCACTTCAAATTTATTTACCTTCCCTCCTTTCCCTGCTTTGCATCCACGCTGAAAACAGAGACAAGTAAAGGCTTTGTGAGCTGCTGTATTTTTTCCCTCGTTGTCATTTTGAGTTAAAAAATATCCAGAGAGCAAAGAAATGGCTAATTCTAATTTAATGGTAATTTGCTATGACCAAAAGAAAAAAAAAAAAAGTAATTTGTGCTGTTAAATGTTAAATTTGTTATCTGTTTAATTACTCTTAGCTGGGTTTCTTGAGGACCTCATTAACTAAACATCTGGTTTTAGAGATGCAGATCTTAAGGTCTCAGATGCTTTGTGCAATTATCTAGCCATGACTGACAGCTTATTAACATATGCAAATAATGAGTGCAAGGCAAGTAAATTCCTGCTGTTCTGTAAAGCCTGAATTATGATGTTTTTTGGGTAAAGGATCACAGGGTAGGAGCACTCCCTGCCTGCCATGGGACAGACATTACTTTTTTCTCATTCCTTAACCTAACTGTGCTACCACTGAGACAACTCCCAGCCTCTTCCAGCATAACCAGAATTTATCCTGCAATGCAAGATTAGCTATTTTCATCAAATCTTTAAAAAAAATCTAGGCATTTTAATCACCTTTCCCTCATATCTCAAACATACATGATGGACGGTTTACCTCTTAAGTGCAGACAGTGCCAGGTCTGCAGCTCATTAACATTTTGAGTCTCATATTCTGCTTTACTTTGGCCAATCCAAGGGGCTGGTGAGCGCTGTGAGCCCCAGCCAGCTCTGGGAGGCTCCTGGCACCCTGAATGGCACTCAGAGGCTTTGGAGCAAGAAGCCCGTGGTGCCCTGAGCAGACACAGCCCAGCTGGCAGGGCTGGCTGCCCTTCTGCTGCTGCTGGGAGTGTTTGTGTGCTGCTTCCCCACTTCATCTTCCCCAGTGCAGCTGCTCATTACCCCCTGCCACTTGCTGTCTGGTAAATGCTGACACCTTTCTCACCTGGGCCTTGGAAGTGCAGTTTGGGGGCTGTAGTGAGAGATCATTTTGACATCCCAGGGACTATTTGACCCTAAATTAATTACAAGTGCTTTCAACCCTACCCCCATTTTAGCAGCTTTCCAATATACTTTAACGACCTATGCCCTCTAAAGATCATTTCACTTAAGATTTAATTTACTGGAGGACTTCCTTCAGAATGCTAATATGGACAGAAGAGAACAGCTTTTTAATCAGGGCTATTCATTAGCAGCAGTCAGTGTGGCAGGTAGCATGGGCCACTGCTCTGCTCCTTGATGCATTGTGCTCATTGAGAGGGCAGAGCTTGGGCCTCGTGTCCTCAGAGTGTTGTTACAGCCTGGATGGCTTCCTGACTCAGAATTCAAGCCCTGTCATCCAGAGTTTACTGGCCAAACTGGGTTTGGTCCACAGCACGGGCTTATTTAAGGTAAATGCTGAGGAATCTAATCTGCTTTGTGTAGACCTCTGCTTAGCTGAATACTGTTTTGAGGTTGGGATGTGTAAGTATGTGTGTATGCAGATGTGAGAACAGGTTGAAAAAGCTTTTGTGACCCAAAGAACAGGCCTCCTGGGAGGGGCAGGGATGCTGCATAGGAGATATTTAGCATGGCTAGCAGAAAAACTTGATTTCTCCATCAAAGCAGGACTTTGTGTGGTTTTGTTAACAAATGGACTGGTATCAAAGCAGCCTGATGCTGGTCTGCCTCTCTTCTCATACCTAGAATAACCTGAGCATCTCATTTGATCAAAAAGGACAGCAGATGAAAAAAGACTGGAGTGTTGGATCTATCCAGGAGCCTGATAGCAGCCTGCTTCACTCAGTGATGAAACCCCAAGCCCTTGCTATGGTATCAGTCAGAGAAATGATGCAGAGGCAAAGATACACCCACATTCAGGAGGGGTCCTTCAGCCAGCTGAGGGTGGTGACTATAACTGCTTCAGAGTTCAGCTGGGGGAAAGGCTGCCTTTTACCAAAAAATTATCTTTTCCAGCCAAAGACTGCCTCCTCCCCCACAAGTCTGCAGATTTTATTTCAACATGCTCTCATCTCTTGCTGTGAGAGCACAGACTGGGCACTGTGTGCCTGCAGGGGGACAGAGGGAATCCAGGTGTCACTGGAAATTTTCATACCTTATAAGAAATTAACAGGACTTAAATACCCAACGAAGCTGCCATGAAACCTGAAGCATTTATCAGAAGAGCTCATTTTTTACCCCAGGCACTTTGAAATGAGAAGATTAAAGTAAAAGGTTTTGTTACATAAAATGAAGAGTGCTTTCATAACTAGTTTCAAGGTACATCAGCTACTTCAGAAGAGCCATGTTGGGTTTATCTTTTTTTTTTTTTGCCTGTTAAGAACCTTTGGTGACCTAGCCCTGGCTCCATGGAGAGTGGATGTCTCCTCTTGCTCCTGCTGGCATCCCCTGGGGATGTTGCCTTAGGTTTTAACCCTTATATTTTTGGAATTCTATATTGTCTGGCATGTATGCTTCATAGCCTGTTAGCTGCTGTTCTCCAGAGACAGAGCAGTGCCTCTCTGGGCTTGCTCTTCAAGGACACTCAGACTGCCCAGGCCCAAGCTTCTAAAGGTGGGGGGGAGCGAGCTAGGGGAGCCAGGGGGAAATTGCAAAGTTTGAATTGGTGAATTTATGCTGATATGTAAATGGACCAAACCCATAAAGGTGTGGAGAACTTGTGACTCCTCGTCCATTTTGGGTGATGCCCCCAGGGGGGCTTTGTCTGCCTTAAATGTACCTTTGAAGGCCTTTCGAATAAATACCCACCATTTATTCCCTTACTCCTGACCAGTCTCAGTTTTTGGGCTGGCCTTTTCAGGCATCAGGGAAGCTCTGCCCCACTGCAGGGTGACCTGCGCCTTGTCTGCAAGCACAGCCCTGTGGCTTCAGCTGGTCCAAAACCACCCTTCCTTTTATACCCCCTGCTCCCACAATCTCCATAGAGACTCGTGCCAAGCACCAGAGCTTTATTTACTTCCCAGGAACGTCCTGTGGCTGCCAGGTTGCCCACAATGAGCTTCCCAGGCCCAGCCTGCCAGGGGCGCCTCAGGCACTTCAGGCTGCACAAACCTGGCAGCTTTTACAGCAGGACAGCCTGGGCAGCTTCAAAATGCCCTTTTCTCTGACCTCTGGACTCTTTAATAACAGTTCTTCTCATCAATGTGCCCAAACATGCTTTTTCTCGTTTTATTTTTAATTTAAGAGCCCAGCCCGTGTGTTGGCTCTCAGAGCAAATGGTAAAGGCACAGAAAGCCAAGAATGGCTGCTCACCAGGAAATGCAAAGGTTTCATCAAAACTGCTTCTGCCTCTGCCCCCATCCCCTCCCCAGCTCACTCTTTTCCCCTTCTATGCCCCAGTGGCTGCTGAAGTTGCCAAAGCTGTGATGCTCAAGGCTGTGGCCAGATCTGCTCTGTGTAACTCCTGAAGAATGGAATTTCCCAAATCTTCCCCAGGGAGCACTTCCCTGCAATTCACCCTGGCTGTGATAAGCCAACACTGCTTGTGCTCCATCCTCTGGAGGAAAATGGACAATTCCCTTTCCTCATTGCCAGGCCATACTTTAAATACCTGTGGGGTTTTCCATCTCTGCCTGGCCAAGCTGGATACCTGGGAGAGCTTTTGTCTCCCTACATCACTCCCTGCCTGCTCCTCTGACCTTTCTTTGCTTATTTCTGCATTTTCACACTGTCTGCCTTCCTAAAAACGTGGTGCCCCTGGAGAAGGAGGTGTCATCACCAGGCCCTTCACACAGGGACACTCTGCCCTCCTCCTCTCCCAGGGGATGCCCTGCAGTGCCCTGGCTCTGTGGGAGCCTCTCCAGTGGCTGGGAATGAGCAGAGTTTATGGCACTTCCAGCCCCAGCCTCACACACAACAGGCTGTGTTCATCACTTTGCCACATGGCATAAATCTGATGCCCTAGTATTCACCTTTTTTTTTTTTTTTTAAACCTTCTGGGTCCCTACAAGCATCTGACTGAAAACAGAAGTGCTTTTAGCTTGCTAAAGGCTGCCTGAATTTTTTTTTTCTCTTCTACATGGAAATGAAATATTGGTGCTATTATAATCTAGCATGGAAATCTGCCACTGGATTGAGTGGGGCCAGAGTTTAGAGCTGTGTTTTAATATGGTTGAGGTACTTCAGTGTACAAAATGATTTTTCTTTTGATGGAGAGCTAGATAAGTGAAACAAAACAAACCCTGTACTTTAAAAACTGAACTGGTCCTGTGTGCATGGGTGGTGCATTTTGGACAGCAGGTCTTTCAAATGTACGGTAACTATAAACTGAAATAAAATCTTGTATACTGTTCTTATAAATTGACGTTCAGCTCTCCTAAGGGGCAACCAGAACAAAAGGTAACTGTGCTCCTAAGATTAAAAATGTGAATCTCAGGAAAGATTTTTGCAATACATCTAAAAGAATTTTAGAAGATTGTCAAAACAAAACAGAAAATCAAAATACCCTCTCAAAAACATTTCCTAATTTCTGATTTAAAAGCAGGACTTTCTTGTTTTCTGTAAGAGAGAATTTCTCTTGTGACTTGATCAGGAAACTCTGCATGAGTGCAGCCACAGCTCCATGATGCTCCCACATAACTGATTTATTTCACTGGATGCTGCTCTAGACAATGAAAGATCAAAACTGACTGATCAGGTACAGGAATCTTTATACAATTAACTAAGAAAATTCTACAAAACATAAGAATGAGCTACTTTCTGATACTCCTTCCCATTACTAAATTATTTAGCAAGATGAATGGAAGCCATGTGCGTTTCAAGTGACTTCCAGAAAGTTCCTACGCTGTTGTTGAAAAAAACCCAGGAGTGCTCCCCTGACTGCCAAAAGCAAACCCAGGGCCTCACTCCCTGGAGCAACAGCAAGATCCAGCAGCTGAGCTTCAAGGGAGCATGAAAAATTAACCTGTTTATCAGAATTTTTCTGTGATTCTCCCGTTTTATGTCAGGTAGGAATGAAGGAACGTGTGAGCAGAGGGAGTGAGTCACCTTTATTGCCCTTGGTGGTTCTCCTCCATCCTTTGGGGTCCTCACTGATCTTACACTGAGGAAAAGGCTACACAAGCACTGCTCTCCAATTTTCTACAGCTATTCCTCTGCCACCTTTTCCCAGCATTAAAATCAAGGGAGTAGCTGCAGATAAATAAGCCTGGAGAAATTTAAAAGGCAGGAGTAAAGAGGAGGGCTGCATAATATGTTTAAAGAAGCAATTTTTTGCCATTAAACTTTGAGGTCAAGGAAACAATTATTTGGTATCAGTTGTTTCCCTGCTGTGCTCCTCAGTGGGCTGCATCAGGAGGAATAAGGATGTTTTTCATCAGCACAGTGCTCAGCAAGTGTTAAACCAAGCTTTGATTAAAATAGCTGCAGGTTATTTTCCACACAGATCCTTTCTCCAGTCTTGGACCCGCTCTGGCTTTCTGTAAATGAATGAATTATTCCCTCTGCCCTGCACCAGGACACCATGGCTGTGCACAGGCAGTCAGGTCAAGACTCATCTGTGACTGCCAGGATGTGGCTGCCTCCTGAATGTGCTTCCTTGGGAAATCATAACTCCTTATAAAAATTATGTATTCCCTGTGACTGTGCTGGTTTTGTCTGGGGTAGAGTTCATTTTCTTCACAGTGGCTGCTGTGGGGCTGCTTTGGGTTTGTGCTGGGAGCAGTGTTGATAACACAGGGGGGTTTTAGCTGTTGTTGAGCAGCTCTCACACAGAGCCAAGGACTTTTCTGCCCCTCGGGCCAAGGAGATGGGAGAGGACACAGCCAGGACCCCAGGGATATCCCACACTGTGTGATGCCATGCTCAGCATAGAGAGCTGGGGAGAGAAGGAGGAAGGGGAGGATGTATACAGAGATTAATTTGTCTTCCCAAGTCACTGTTAAGTGTGATGGAGCCCTGCTGTCCTGGGGATGGCTGAACACCAGGGAAGTGGGGCATGAATTTTGTGTTTTGCTCTGTTGGCATGCACAGCTTTGGCTTTTCCTGTTAAACTGCATTTATCTCAACCCAGGATTTTTCCCACTGTTACCCTTCTGATTGTCTCCTCCATTCCAATGTGGGAGCAGTGAGCAGGAGGCCCTTGTTGGGCTACAGGAGACTCCACAACCCCTCCTTACTGTGTCTCCTGTCCCTGGTGAGACAAAAGCAGTGAAGCCACCCTTGACACTTCAATCCCAGCAGCAGTGAGTGTCTGGCACACACTGCAAGCCAGTGGCCTTACAGTGTAGCACACACTGTATTTTAAATCACTGAATGCTGACCACAACTCTTAAAAATAGGGAGAAAAACATGGGAGTAACATCTTTTTTGTCCTCACAGCACTTAGTGATTTGTTGCCCTGGTGGTACCCACTTTCCAGGTCCTTTCTCTCCCATCCAAATTTTGTAGGCATTTAGGCAGGGCTCCCACTAAACAAACTTAACAGGTGAGTTCCTCAAGAGGGACCTGCTTGTCTGCATTTCCCTGTTCTCCCTCGAGTGGTGGTCACTGGTAAATTTCCAATAATTGCTTTTTCTTCCTTTCCCCTCTGTCCTCTCTTGTCCCTCCTGGTGCAGCACAGAGAGCCTGGGACAGGGCACCAGTCCCACCCCATCTCCATCCCCTGCTGTTCATCCCTTGGCTTCATGACAGGGTGTTTGAAATGGACCAGGGGAAAAGGAAAGGAATTTATCCCGTTGGAGAAAATAGGGGAATAAGACAAATAAGGAAGGAACAGACTGGGGCTTTGAGTGTCCTGGCTGCAGGGCATCTGGGAATGTCCTTTCAGAGGAAACCTCCTGCTGAAGGGGGGAAACTGCACAGGAGTGTGGGAATAGCTGCCTCCAGAAGTAGTACTCATTTCACTTGATAAACCTTTTATTTTTAGGAATTTTGGGAGGGAGGAGGAGGAGGTGTATTGTGTGTGCTGATAGGATGGTTTCCATATCTGCACAGTATGACTTTTAACAGGTGAGAACATTATGGTCAAGGCATGCAATACAGACAGTCAAAAACTCAGCTTGTAGACAGATTTGGGGCATATGAGGGACATATTCTTGATCATCACTAAACTTCTGGGAGCCTTCTGGGATTCTGGTGCCTGTGGTCAGTCTGTGAGACTCATCCTTGCAGGACTGGAGGAATAGGTAACATTCAAGGCAGGGAGAGGACACTGAGACACTGGAGTGGCATTACATGGACACTGCTGGGTCATCAGCCTGCCTGGATGCAGGACTGACCAGCAGATTCCTGCAGCAGATGCTGGACATGTCTGTTTGCATTCCTTGGACGGTCAGAGCCAATCCTTCAGTGACAGTCCCCCAGCCAGAGCTGCTGAATGTCACTAACATATTGCTAAAAATCACTTGTGCTCTAGTAAAATGTATTTTCTCGGCTCTTTGTCTTTCTTGGACATTTTTCCCCCTTCATTTTGCCTTTATTTTTTTTCCTAGATTAGCTGATTTGCCAATTTTCTGTTAAAAAAAAGCAACACAACAAAGCTGAAAGCAAAAGCTGTTAGAGAGTCAGTTAACTGGACAAGAAAAATAGTTTGTCCCTAATCTTTAAAAAGGTTCAGGGAACTGAGTGAGAAGGGCATTAAGTGTGATATGTGGAGGTGATGGGTAAATGGTTTCTCACTTTCTTTTTTCTTTTTAATTCTTAAAATGTACCTTAGAATACAAATATTCAGAAGGAATGTCTCAGGAAATTACCTTGGGAAATTTGAGATAGGCACAGGTATGTTCAATAATAAATAAAAATTCATGCTCTCACTTTTGCTCTTTCTTGGGAATTGAGATGGGAAGGCATCTCTAGGAATAGCTGGAATAAAGAAAACCCTGGTAACTTGTTTAACCAAATGAATGCAGACACAGAATAAGAAGGCATTGAAGTTCAAAATTTCATAGTTGAAATCACCACTTCTTTTCCTATGTTTTGTATCCCCTGGGTCACTCCTGTTTTTCAAACACACTCAGAAATTAAAAATCCTCCAAATCTGTGCAAAGTCTGCTTCAGTCTGGGGAAGATGTAGGGAAAAATGGGAAAGAGAAAGGGAAAAAAAAAATTAAAAAAAAAAGGTCTGGGATAACATCCAGAACTATTTGGCTGTAGCATTCTCCATCTGCAAAGAGAAGAAGAATGTCTTTCCAAAGTGAATAGCACACAAAATGCTGAATGAAGTGAGCATAAGAGGCTCTATCAAATTAACAGTTATTTGGTGAAAGGAGTCAGATTTTTCTGGGCTGAAGTGAGCTGAAATGCTAAAACAGCCTGTTGCCAAATATTGCATCTGGAGAACTGCTGCTGCATATTTTGTGTGGATCTTTGCTGCTTTTCATTCCACTAAGGTTCCCTGGCAAGCTGCCTCCTGGTGTGAGCACTGGGATGCTGCCCCCAAAACTGACTTTAAAGAGAAGATGAATTCCACTGCTCACAGTCAGGTTTTGGGGCCCTCTGGGCACTGAAAGTGGGAGAGAAGCAGTGGTTGTCCTCCTAGTCAAAATACAGCTGTATTTTATCCTCCAAGCTGTGCTGGACATGGTGCTGCTGAGCAACTGGTTTTCTCAGGTCTGCAGGCTGTGGGTGTTTGTGTGCACATTTCCCACCCTAGAAAAAGCTAACATTGCAAAAAAAAAGAAGTGAATATATCCAAAATCACACAGTTTACAGCAAGACTCATTGCCTTTGAGACACAGAGGTCGGTTCTGGAGATGTAGAAGTCAGGACAAGCAAGTTATGTTTCTCATTGGAAGATGTTACTGCTCCTAATTGGTATCTGCTGCTTTTCTCTGAGGAACAAGATGCTCATAAAATGAAGCTGCTCACCAGGCTTTTGGTCACAAAACTCTGTCCTGTTTTCAGTTGTGTCTCAAGGTGCTGTCCAATTTCTGGCCTGAGTGTATGGATAAGAAAGAAATCCCACATTTCTCGGAAGCTTTCTTAGAGCTCTCTTTGGTTTTATTTGAATTAAGAAGCTTCAGCCATTGCCCCAGCAGCTGCCCTGGCCCCATGCACCATCTCCAGGGCTGTGCAAGGAGCTGAAGAGAGAAATGGGGAGGAAAAGGCCATTTCTGGAGCAGCTGCCTTGGCGTGGCTCCCCATCAGCTGCGCTTGGCAGCCTCTGGACGGGCTCAGCCACGGACAGCAGGAACTGGAGAGCAGAGTCTGAGCCAAAACCAGGGCGAGAGGTCTCCTCTTTTGCATGACAGGGTTTGGACAAAACATCCTTTATCTCAGAGAAGTACTGGAGTGAAGCATGCCCCCCACTAACGGGGCAGACAGAGCAAAGGCTGCAGGGTTGGTGAGGCTGAGTTTTGGCCTTGCCCTCACGGCTCTGCTGAAACTCAGGGCCTGGCAGAGCTGCTGGAATTGGTGCACTCCTCAAATGAGAGAGGATATAAATAGCCAAACACAGCCTGCAGTGGGGAGGGTGTCAGAGTTGTTGGGGTTTTTTTTCACTTCTACTTGTGATGATTAGAATACTAATTAGTCTGGAAAAACAACATTATTTGGTCAGAGAGTTCAACAGTTGCAGCATACTGCCTTACTTTTATTTACCTCCATCTTTCTCCCTCTTTTCCCTGATCCCAGATTTGCTGTCATGGATCAGTTCCATGTGGAGGATGTGTTTGTTTCAATTGCTCCAGGTTTGTCTCCTGTGCCCCAAGTGGCTCATCCCATTGCCTCTTCCTTTGTCGTGCTCTGCACGGAACAAGAGCCCCGTGTCACTTGGGGTGATTTTAATGGAGAAAAAAAATACAGCTGGGAATTCATGTACAGGCTGTGTGCTCTGTGCAGGGCCTGCTTGGGAAAGGGCTTCCCTAAGCAGCAGGAGAAGGTTGTAATGTTGCCTCAGAGATAAGAAAGCCTGCTAGCCCACCTCTCCCCAGGCACAGACTGAATGTGAGGTTACCTTGTCCCTTGGTGTTGGCAGGATTGACTCAGCCAGCTGTAAAAATCTTTTGGGGTATGCTCACCTCACAACCACAGCTATGATGCAAAGCTCTGAGACTTAAAAATATATATACATTTTTAGGGTGGTTATTTTTTTTTTTAGTCAAATATCTGATTTTTATTTCCTGAATGGGTTGTAACATGTTTTTCCAACATTCATTTCACTAAACTGAAGTTTTGGCCAGTCCCTGGCTTCTCTCTTTCCCTTTTTTTTTGTGTTTTGTCTTCTTCATGGTGCCTCCCACCTGTTATTGATGGACACTCAGAGCTATGAGGTGCCTCAAACAACTTCCTTGGGGGCCCCAGAACTGCTTTGTCTTCTTGTAGCCTGGCTTCTCTTTCCTCCTCCAGCACATTCATTCTGTTACTCACCAATCCCAGTTAATCTTTTAACTCCTGTATTAGAGTAATACAATGAAAGGGCAAAGAAAAATCAATAAGAAGGTCTTCACAACCCATCAGTAAATCAAATGAGAGTCTCAGCAAGGCAGTGAGTAAAGCATTTAACAGAGTGCATAAGCTTCTTCTCCTGAATTAAAAACTAATGAGAAATAATAACTGGAAGTCTCTAAATTATCTGTACTTGTATCTGGCCATAAAAAGGAAGAGGTGAAGGAGTATCTTTACAAGGCACTTGGCTGGAAGGTGGCTGGGGAAGGGGAGTTGAACACCTTCCTATGATTGAACAACCCCCTCAGCACCAGAGCTGGGACTGCATCTCTCTGGGGTTGATATTTCACCAGAGAAGAGAGGGCAGCTCAAAATGCTGGAGCCAGTTCTGCTTCTCATGGTCTGCAGGAGGTGCCTTAGCAGCTCCTTCTGTGCTGACAGAAAGTTCAGCCTGTCCCTCCCCACCCAAACCCAGGACTGTGCTGTGCTCTCCCAGGCAGTGTTTTTCCTTCACTGAGGTATTTCTGTCACAGGATGGGTGGGATGAGAAGACCATCAGCTCAGCTCCTTTATTTCTCCCCCTCCCTTCCTCTTTCTTCTCTGTCTTTTTTTAGTCTCTAAAAGACAGTAATTTCACAAGCTGTGGAGGTCACACAAGTGTCAGGACCTGAAGGAGGAATCACTTTATTACAGGAGGGTGAAAAAAGCGTTAAGGTGCAGGTTCAGCTCCTCTCACACCCTACAAAACTGGCTGATTGCCAACTTTTGAGTATTTAATGAATTTTTTTTGGAGCCATGATACTTGCTGATAGACATTACCTAATCTCAGCAGTTTATAAACACACATCTTTCATTTTAACCCATACCTCTCCTCACAATAAGGAATCGTTACCAGCAAATACACTGAGATGCATTCCGTGTTCTGCCAAGTCTCTGTTGCCAAAAATGAACTTGACAACGAGCAAGTCCTGGCTTCAGGATGACTGTCAGATGTGTTTGGTGGCCTTCTCTCCCCCTGGGTGTGACCATGGAGCACCAGCTGCCTGGAGGGACTCTGTGCCCTCAGCTGGGTGAGATGTGACCGCAGCAGGGCCAGCTCTGAGCTGCTGGTGCTGCTCCCCCAGAGCTGCACAACCCCACTGCAACCACCCTGAGCTCTTGGTGAGCTCCTCAGGGCCTTCTGCATCCCATGCTGAGTTTGGTAATTTAAAGAGTGTTATGTGCCCTGCAGTCTGCTGACCCATAAAAAGGCCTGGGCTCTTCCCAGTTTGCAAACTTGGGGGGCAGGGAGGAGAGGGGGGAGGCTGACACTGTAATTTTGTGTTTATTCAGCCCCAGTGTGGTGGGCTGTGGGTCAGGAGCAGGGTCACTGCTGTGGTGGTGACAGGGAAGGTGAATAATGGTGACAGCTCATGAGCAGGCTGCCACACGGGCGAGAGGCGACAGATGGTGCACAGAACAAGTTCCTGCTGCTGTGCAGAAAGGAATCTGTTAAAATCTGTAGGGTTTGTCATGTAATGGTAAATAATATGTCTTTACCCTGGGGCAATGAGATCTGGCAGGATAGCAAGTGCTGTGTGATCCTGTCTCTGGTGTTAAGTGGGATTCCTTGGACGTTTAATCCTTTTTATTTTTCAGTGACCCAACTCCAGGGAGATTTTCTGACTGAGCAAGCACTCTGACTCCTGTTTAGGATGATGACCTGTCAAACCATCAGCTCTGCAGCTCTGCTTGTGTCCCTGTCATGCAGCTGCCAGTTTTCTAAGGCTCTGTTGCTGGGAGCACAGGCCCTGGGGATACAGCTATACTTTGTGAGCTGGTTTTCATTAGTATTGCATTTTAAGGCTACAGCATGAGCTGTATCTTTGCTTTGCTTGGTTTGCTTCTTGACATGACTGATTTTGCCCAGTTCTGTGTACTAATTAATAAGTAATAGCACAAAACTGTAACAGCTCACACTGCAGGAGCCAGGGGCTGGCAGAATGCTCTCCAGCTTTTTTTAGATATCAGTGAGCAAACTTCCTGTAGCTCTCCTGATTTACTTGAAGATCTTTCCTGACCATATACAGTGCTCAATAACATCCCTATTTGAGAAAAAAAAACCCAGCAGCAACTATAAAAGATGGGGCTGAAGCTGATTAATTTAATGAGGGACACAGAAAGGAGCAGTCATGAATAAACCCCCCCAAATCTTGATTACCAATGCCAAGAACAGACAAGTGCTGGCTTTTCTATAAAGCTGGAAGTCCACAATTTAAATGGCTAGAGGCTAGAAATTAAAATGGGTAGGCTTTTAAATTATGATATTGATTCAATGGACATACCAGAAACTTGGAAAACAAGCTGAGCCATGGGATAGCACCGTCGTGGGCTGCAACTGATAAAGAAATTGCAGATTACGTTGTGCTACTCTGTGTTTAAAAAAAGCCTGGCATCCAACCAGGTAAATAAGTCATCTGTGGCACATAGGTAACAAAGAATCCCTGTGGTTTGAAATACTGTGCCTAAGAGGGAAGACAGAGGGATGCTCTTAGCCCCCTGACCAGGCTGGTGACCTTGACTGAGAAGTGGCAAGGGCAGTGAGAAAGTATGGAATGGCAGAAAACAAAGGAGATTGGAGGTTTCAGCAATGTCCTGCAGTGTGGGTGAAGGTTATGAGAAAGGATGAGGCAGAGATTATATTTGCAGATGGCACAAAAATTGGTTGCAGCAGCTAAACAGGGAACACAGCTGAGAAAAACGAGCCTGGTTCTGCCCCGAGCATGAGCAGAGCATTGCTGTGCACAAGTGTCACCCAAACATTTCAGCAGGGTGGCCACAGCACACTCAACATGCAGCACGTCCACAGGAAATGAAAAACCCTACAAACACCCCAGTGCAGAGCTTCAGAAATTACAAAAATGTATAAATGAGAAAAGAAACCAACAGCACAGTTTAAAGAAAAGTAAAATGCATGCAGGTGTTGTGGACACGTTTAAAGACGTTGGAAATTCAGAGTAGGGATGTTTTATGTGTTCAAAAAATACTTTCAAAGTTGGCACAGGGAAAAGAGCAAAGTAAAAGCAACCACAAGAAAAGAGTTGTTTTACAAAATAGTGGGGAAGGTACAAATGACAAAAATAGAAGAGAATGCACGTTCTGGGAAAGGAAATGTAAAACCATAAAGAAGCAATGGGTAATAAAAAGGTTCTTGCTAGCAGCACTAAATGCATATAAGTAATAACAAGAAAATTTTCAAACATGTCAGAAACAGAAGGTCACAGTCAGAAACTCAGTATAGCTGATAAATTGTCAAAGTGTAATAGAAAGGCAAAGCAATAGCAGGAATGCCAAATGGTTTATTTGTCCTGGTGTTTGTTCCCATTTAGGAGGTCAGTGGAGTTGCCATGCTGAAAACTTTAATTGGGCAAGTCTGATGAAAGGTCTCAGACTGAAGCAACATTAAAAGCCTTTTTAAAACAAGCAACTAAAACAGATAACAACAGATCAACAGGACCAGATGGCACTCATGCAGGAGTTTCAGAGTAGCTCTGATACGAAATTGCCAAACTATTAACTGTGGTGAATAACCTACTGCTGAAATTGGCCTTGCTTAAATTATCCTCAAGGTCAGAGGAAGTGGGACACGTGATGCCCACTCCTGAAAAGGTCCCTAAAAGAGCCCAAAGAACTTCATACACATAACCTTGGTTTTCATTTAAGGGGAGATTTGTGAGAAGCATTCTGAAAATGAAAATTAATGGACATATGGAGAAATACAAAATAATGGAGAAGAGTCAGCACAGCTTGGAAACTATGGCTCATAAATGTGTTGTTAAGGGGTTTTTTTGAGAATCAGCATGCACGTAGATGAAGTTGATCCAGTAGACTCCATGTACTTGGATTCCTCAAAGCTTCTGCTGAAGCCTCTTCCTTAAATAAACCAAGTTGGCATAAGGATGAAGGTTGTCTTGTAGACTAACAATTAGTTTAAAGACAGGAAAGTAAGGGCAGGAAGACTTGTCAGTCTGCACAGTAGGGCAGAGTCAGCACTCAGGGTCACTCAGGGGTGGGTGGTGGCCACATGGCAGCTCCAGGTACTCATGAGTGACCTGGAAAGTTATCTTCACTGGAGGTGACAAAACTTGCCCACAAGACTCAGTGACCTGGAGTAATCAAAATTAAAACTAATTGTGAAGAGTTACAGAAAGATCTCACAGTACTGAATAGCTTAAGAATAAAATAGTGGATGACAGACAATGTTATCAAGTGCAAAGGAGTAGACTTAATTTTAGAGCACATAACATGCACAGTGGTGGGCCCTGAAGAATTGCCACTGAAGGAAACTATCTTGGTGTTCAAGAAAGTTTCAGCTAAACCCACAGCAGCTGTCAAAAAGGTAAATGGATAATTAAAAACCAGCAGGATAGAAATGAGGGAATAACGGGGGATGTTTTGCCATTCTGTAGACCCATGATGTGCTATCGTTTTGAAAGGTTCACGTTGGGCTGCTCGTGTCACTACAGGAAAGATGTATGGAGAAGCAGAAAAATCAGAGGAAAAGGTGGCAAAGCTGGCAAGAACAAGCTTCATAGCAATTGCTGTATGAGCAGAAATGAAAAAGACAGGGAGAGTTCAGTGTGGCAGAGACAGAGAGAGCAGGTACGACAGGGATGTGAAAGCAGACACAGCACAGAGGCTCTGAGAAGCAGTGATTTCTTGCTCTGCTGTACGTGGCAGCTGCTGGATCACCCAGTGCTGCCCCTTCCCAGAGGTGTGGGTGAGTTTGGCAGCCTTTGCCCTGAACAAGAGGGAGCAGCCACTCCACATCTCACATCCATGCACTCAGAGCATCCCACCCGAATGAATTTACACCGTCATTCCCAGCAGAACCACAAAGGTGACTTTTTATTCTCTTCTCTTTTTTTCTCTTCTTGCAATTCAGTGGTGCTTTAACTGGGACTGTTGAGTTGTGAAGAGCACTGTGACTACCACAAAGTCATGGTTCACAGGGTCACCACTGCATATTTTCAGTGTGCTTTCTGCCCAGTAAGAAGAGAACACATTTTCTAAGGAAGAGACTTTAACTGCCAAAGTATTTCAATATTTGCTGGAGATTGTCCCCAGAATAAGAGATTTTTTTTTGTTTTTTTCCTGTTAAGGTTCAGCAGTATATGACTCTTATTAAGCAAGAAAACTAATCTGAAACCCTGTGTAAAGCAGAGTGCCTGATGGCATTTGGAGTCATTTAGTGTTACCTTGTGTAGCTGTGAAATCAATGTTTCTTTTTTGATAGTTGGGTTGTTTGGGTTTTTTTCATGCTGTAGGTTTTTTTCCATTCAGTAACATTTTATTTGTGCTGCTGCAGTCTCCTGAAATAGGATGAAGATTTCCGTAGCTGGAGGGAAACAAAGCATTGTTGTGTGAACAAAACAGAGATTTGAGCAACCGGCTCTGGTGGAAGGTGTCCCTGCCCATGGCAGGGGGGTTGGAATGAGATGATCTTTTAGGTCCCTTCTAACCTAAACCATCCCCTCTCTGTCTTCTTTTATTCTTTACTCTGACAAGTGCCTTACTCATTGAGGACTCAGCACGACTCTGTGGGGGTTGAGATTCTGCTCAGCTCAGGGAAAGGCAGACTGGTGCCATTCAGTGCTGAAAGCATTTAGAAGGCACGTCCAGGTCCACACACAGATTTTCAGGCACTGACTGCTGCTCAGGCTCTCTGCTGAGGCTGATCCTGGGCACACAGAGTGCCAGCATGATGAGAGGAGCAAAGAGCAGCCAGAAACAGATGGGTTCCCAAGATACACTGCAGCTTATCATTTTAATCAAGTTAGGTTTGAATTCTTAAATTTCAGCACTGCCTCTTAAGAGCTCTGTGACTTCAGATGTATGCAGGGTAAAAACTGTGGGAAGCCCAGAAACAAAAATCAGTCTGACAAAGAGATTTTCCTCCAATATTTCTGTGAGTGTTTGTGGCACTCATACTCACAGAATTTGATTTTGGGGTTTTGTATGTTTTTTGGGTTTTGTATGTCTTTTCCCCAGAGAAGTTGGGGATACAAATAAGATATAGAAATAGATATGATAAGATAGAAATAATATGATAGAAATAGATATTATAAAAATGAGTCAATGAGACCTAGAGGACCTTAAATCTAATATGTATAACCACACAGAACTCTCAAAAAAAGTAGTTGTAAAAAGAAGGGATAAACAATTCCATTTCAGATAAGGTTTAGAGCTGTTGTTCAGAGCTTTATCTAGCCCAGATCTTTCTTTTCTTCACAGCAAATACCAACACAATTATAAAAGTATGGAAAAATCTCTTTACTATGCTAACTGACAATAAGAGTCTTCACAGCTTTGCAAAACTCACAGACAGCAAACCCCTGTATTTCACTACAGTTCATTATAAGAGGACTACAGACCAAAGTGACCTTCAGAAGATGCACTCCTAGGTCTGGCAAAGGTTTGATCTGAACCTGAAGAAAAGATCTCTGCATGTGAGAAAAATTAGGGTTTCTTGCAAAAAAAAGAACAACCAGGAAGGTGCTGTTTATGTGGGTGCCATCTACTGACTTGTAAAGTGGGCACAGGAAGAAAATTCGTCCTCTGCAATAGGGCAGAAAAGACAGGAGTGAGAAATGATGTTATGTATGAAGCCAAATCACCCTAGGGATGCAGAGAAGTGTTGGAATAACTTCTGGGGCTTGGCTAGAGAAATTCCAAGGAATAATATGCCAGGTTTAGACCTGGATGAAGCTAATCATCTCTCTAGCATTGTATGGATTAATACTACTAAGAACTGAAAGAATAAAGTATATTTTGGTTATTATAGTAGGATCCAGATATTCTGGGAAGTGAAAATCAACCTATTATTTCGCACACAGGTACTGAGCAAATTGTGTGGATACACTGAAGTTTTTAATTGGTAAAAATTAAGAATATTATAATACACTGGTTTTAGAAATTAACTTTGGATCAAGTGATTTCTTCAAATTAATGAAAGGAATAATAGGCATATCAACAATGCTTTTGATTTTAAAGAGCCAGTTTTTGTGAAGTTGGTTGTTGTGGTGTGCTTAAAAGCCTAGTTGCAGAGTGGATTTTGAAAGTTTCTGCACCTTTTATTTAATGACAGTGGGGAGTTTATATCTGAGTAAATGGGGAAGGATGTTTAGGAAAAGGCTAAGGTCAGCAGGAAAGAATAACAGCTACAGGACAGACTTTAAAAGTAAAGAGAATCTACTGCAAGACTGAAGTGTTGAGATTAACAAAGGAAGTAAAAATTGCCAAGAATCAGGAGAATCATGAGATGGGTGTTGCAAACAATATTAATAGAAATAGTAAAAGACCCCAAACACAAAACAAACAAAACAAACAAACCCCAGAAAAATTAATATTAAAAACCTATGGCATCAGGAAAATGAAGAGGAACCTCACATGGTGAGGACAAGATGGAAACAAATACAGTCACTTTGCCACCAAAATGATACAACTATTTTGCTTTTGTTCTCAGAAGAACCAGTGAGGTATAAAAAAAAAGAATAAAGCTGGGTGACTAGGGGGAATGGGAGCAGAAGACTATAATTGCTCAGATGAAAGCAAATTACAATTTGCTCAGCATGCTGATTTCCAAGAAATGTTTGGAACAGTGGTGTCTGAGGTAGGTGAAGAAATTACACGCAAACTCTGAACATCTTGCCCCGAGGCAAAGGGAAAAGAGAAAGAAATGTTCTATGCACAGAACTTTAGGTGGTTTAATTCAGCACTGGTCTGGGTAGAAGGGGAACTGGGATGCTTTTAGAAGTGATTTTAGAAGGCTGGAAGAATTTCTTCTGAGAGCTGTAGGTTTGGAGAGCACAGTGCTTCAAGAATCCTCTATGCAAGAATCTTAAAACTTTGCAGAAATATTTTACCATTTTTTCATGTTTGATTTTTTTCCCACCACTTTGAGACAGCTCTGGAGAATAAACAGCTGTCAGAACAGGGGTCACACCCAGAGGTCACCACCAATCCAGGAGAACATTTACAGTGTGAGCTTTTATGGTTTGCATTCACATGTTGGCAAATGGGATAATACAGCTTTGTCCTCTTCCAGAAGGGAGGAAAACAGTCCTGGTGTTTTGCTTACCTGACTGTATCAGGCTGATCCTGCTGGGTCTCAGAGTTCCTGCCTGGTGCCTCTCTCACTCAGCTCAGCAGGACCTTAAGGCTTCCAGAAATGGCTCTGCTTTTCCATAATATGCAGCAACACCACATATGATTTGCCTCTGCTCTGTTGTTTGGGGTTGTTTTTTAATCTAAACGATCAGACTAGTCCCCCTGCCCCATGCCAAAGATCTTAATTTTCTAGACTTTAATTAATTCCTGATACATTTTGCAGAAGAAAAAATTATCTGTAATGGAGAAAACACTCTGAGATTATGTAATGGATCTCTCTTAATTTTCCTTTACCTGAGGAAAAAAAGCTTATCTTCTCTACAGAGCATATAATTACACAAAGAATAGTGACTTTTCTACCAGTTTGACTGATCACAGATGAAACCCAGCTGGACTAAGGGGAAATTTCCTGTGAGTGTGATGAGAGCTGGGGCAGACAAGTATTCATTTTCTTCAGAGAATTGTGTCTGGCTTGCAGAGATTCTTTCAGAGCAATATTCTGATGGTCTTAATGTTCAAACTGTGAAATGGTCAAATTGTATAAATCTGTGGTTTCAGACCAGGTCACTGGTTGGTGTTAAAATGTGTCGAGATGGAAAGAGTTTAGTTTATTTTAAGTAAAATAAAACATGCACACCCCATTGTGCTTCAGCAAGCAGAAAAAATAAGTGGGCAAAAGTGAAATAGATGCATTTTAGTTTTACTGGAAATGAAAGATCCTGCCCAGGTGCTTGTTCGGTTTTTTGTTGTTTGGGGGTTTTTTCTTCCCAGAAGGTGAAGAAGCCTTTTAATTAAAAAGTATTGAGCAACACCAGTATGAGTCTCCAGTGAGAGAAAAACTGATTTGAGCTGCAAATTAATGTGGGATAGTCTGTTGCTCTGTGCAGCACATGGAGAGGAGTGAGGCAGAGCATGTTTGTGTTCTGGATCTTTGAAGTCACTGATCCTCTGCCATAGAGATTTTCCTGCAGATCAACTGTGATTTCTACAACAGCAAAGCTACCAACAACTCAGCTGCAAGAACATTCCATCCAGACTTCTCCCATTTAGCATCCAAATGTTGCTTGGCAGTTAAAAAAAAACCAAAACAAAACAAAAAAAACCCAACCCCTCAGACACAGAAGATGTGTCTCTCATTGTATCAGCAAGCCTACATCATGTCTCTGATATTTTAAACAGGCAACTTCCTCTTGTGTGGGCTTGCTAACACATGGTGTAAAACAGTTGCAAGAAATAATATATCCATGCTATTATCCCAGAAATCTGAGTGCTGAACAGATGATTCTGTCTTTTGTGGCTCAGAGAAGTTCTCACCTCCTGAAAATTACAGGAGAAGCACAAAGGGTTTTTTTTTTCCTTCCATACAACATGAATAATACGTGAGGGAAAAAAAATTCAGTTTAGCCAGAAGCATAAGAGCTACCACAGATGACTGCATGGTCCAGAGTGATAACAGGGATTATAAGAACTCAGTAACTTTATTGTATAGCTGAACTATTCCATAATTTACACAGGTTCAGATAAAAGTAGGTAGAACTGCCTTCAATTTGCAGAGGCATTACTGGCCCAGTTGAGCCCTGGCTGTACCCCTTTTTAAATAACACATATCAACATTTTCTTCTGAAGTGATGCATTATCACACATATCACACACAAATATTTGAGATGAAATGTGAAAATTGCCATTTTTTCCCAGGAAGGCCTATAATTGTGATAGAAATGCTCCACTTCTTCTGAGCAGAGACAGGAATTTTCAAAGCCAGAACGTGTTCCTACGAAACCCTTGGCAAGTAAAGCCATAAACCAATTCTTGCTGACTACTATGAACCATAATTTTGCCCTTACACAACCTTTCCCTTAACCAGGCTGCTCACATTTCTGCAAGCTCATGCTGGTTGCAGACCAAGTAGCAGATGTATTATTTGTCTCTTCTTACCAAAGGGGTGGCAGTCATGGGTTCAATTCTACAACAACCACAAAGCAAGTCTGGGAAAAGGGTGGGATAAAATTGGGAGATTTTTTCCCTACTCCTAGTATTTTTATTTACAAGAAACTGCAGCACAGATATAAAGCTTAACATCCCCCAGCAGGCAGGCAAATAAGGATTTGCATAGGTGATTTTCTGCCTGGACTTTTGCTCAGCTCCTCTGAGCAGCAAGAAGAACACTTAGGTTAGTGTTACACATAGGGCAGGAAACTGCAGGGTCCCAAACTAGTCCTGGAAGTCTTCAAGAGGACAAGGAGTCATGGTGAGACAGCACAGTTCTCTCAAAAAAAGGAGAAAAATGGTTATTTCTGGAACATCCAAAGGCAGCAGGGATGAGGGGAAGAGCCCTGAAGAACCCAGGGAGCTGTGGGTCACTCTGGTGAGCAGCTGGGCACAGCACAGTGGATTTTGTCGTTCTGAGCTCTGCTAAATGCCTTTGCCTTGCTCCAGCTATGCCATGACTGCTTTAACTGCTTCATGGTAAAAGCCCTTTCATGCCTTGCATTCAAATATGGGAAGATGCTCAGCAAGATGGCAGTTGTCTCTTTGATGGCTCTGAATCTCAATTTCCTGAAGAACAGATAAGAGCCACTGAATCTGTAATTAGTCTGTACCTATTAAGTGAGAAAAATGACTGATAACCAAATAAATGGAGTTCATGTCTTATATATCACTATCATGGCATATTGGAGATGACATGAAGCATTAGTGAGAATCAGGTCAAAACAGAGTAGGCACTGAATATAAGAAGGGACTCTGCAGAAGTGCTTGTTTTGAAAGGCAATTTAAAGAAGGTTTCAGAGGGATTTGACAGGTCACAGTCTGATGCTTCAGTCATCTTGATGGAATTCTCTCTTCTTGCTGCTTCATTTTTTACTGCTGTCACCAGATGAAGGCAGGAATGGGAAATGCTTAGGAGAAAAGGATAACTTACCTTATTGCTGTGACACTTCCCAAACACAGTGGTCTGTACCTGGGATCAAGGAGGAGAAGCAGGAACAAGGGACACAGCTCACCCATTCCAGTAAAGCAGCAGGAGGAAGAGGAAGAGAAGACCAGGAAGATGAGAGAGATGGACTTGGAAAGCCACCAACTGTTAAACACTTTCTACCTGTTCAGCTACTTCAGCTAGAGATAAAGATAAGTGCTAATAAAAAAAACCAAAACAAACAAACAAAAAAAAAAAAACCACCAAAAAAACAGCTGGTAAGTGCAATCCTTTCAGGAGCACATAAAACTAGGAGTGAGGGGGAGAGCTGTGAATAAATCGGGGTTACAAACCTTTTTATTTGTTTGTCTCTACGATTTCAGGGGCAGGAAACCAGAGCAAAGTGAGGTTTGAGGGGGATTTAAGGGATTTTCACACCACAGATTTCACCCTCTACACTGACAGACTGTCACAGATGTGTGAGCTCAAGCAGTTTGGCCAAGGACCACTTGTGTGTAATGTGGAGAATAAGAGACACAGGCAACTCCTCTTCACTCGTTGGGTTTGGATGGGCCTTTAATAACTTTTAGAAGCCAACAGATACGGTAAGACCCATTTGCCACAGAATTTTGGTCACTTCATCCTTCATGAATGTTAGCAAAACCTGCTGTGCTTTGTCTGTGCTTCCACGTTTGGGGATTCTTAGAGGTACCTGTAATCTTGTTGCCTCCTTCCTGTGGGATCTGCTGCTGAGGAACCATCCCAGCTGTGCTTTTAGCTGAGCACAGACCTTCTGGTCTTGGCATAAACACCTTCATTAGTGTATCATAGCTGTCTGTTTGACCTTGGGTAATGGCACAGGCTGCTCTTTTAGCCCTTGTTTTGCTGGGTTTTTTTTCTGGATCTCAAAAAGACATTTACATTCATGCTTCGTTCCAGCCTTATTTCTGTTACAAATCTCCATGGAGGAGTAACTTTTCCTTGGGTAGCAGACCTGCTGTGTATTTTCTTTTCTGTTTGTTTGTTTTGTTGGTTCATTGGTTGATTTTTTCCCGTGGTCAAGGGTAATGCCCTCAGTTTCAAGCAGCGATTGCAGTGGCTCTGCAAGCCAAGCTCTCTCAGCCTTTCTGCAGACTGTGAGGTGAGTTTGCTCATCTCTGGGCTGTAGTGCTGAGCCTGAGCTCAAGCTCAGTCCCTCAGTCAGGATTATTAGTGTGGACACATCACAGTGCTGACAAAGGCTCTGCAGCATCTTGCTGCTTGTTTGTTTGCCTTTGTGCACAAAAACCCTTGGCAGAAAGAGCCTTGAGAGCAGTCAGGAATGCTGCTACTTTCCTTCTCCCCTAAGGAATGGTACAGGGTTTGCAAGAGGACAGCTCTAGTGAGGAATTTTTGTATCTTTTCAGTGCCTGGGATGTGTTGTTGTTTCTTTGCCTTTGTCTGAGAGGGTTTTGCTGTGATTGTACATGGAGGGGGCAGATGGGCTCTGCCACTGCTCCTGCTCAGGGCTCCTTTCCCTGTGCCCCTCACAGCTCAGGGGCTGCAGCAGTGCAAGGATGCTTTCAGCTCAGAGACACCTTCATTTTCCCTTCTTATTTGGAAGAATTGACCTGTGCCAGTATTAGGCTGGCTTTTATCTCTCTGAGCTCTGAAAATTGGGCCCCTTCCTCACATTCAGGACATATCTGACCAACAACTTCTTAGTAGTTGTGCTGGTTTGAGCAGTTACTGCCATGAACTCTATTGCTCCCATGCCTACCCTCATTTTGTTGGGTTTTTTTTCCTTTTTTTTCCCCCCTGCAGTCAGATCAGCTTCCAGTTTCTGTCTCTCACAAGGCTGAGAGAGGACACTTGAGTCAGCCCTGCCTGAGGGGCTGTTACAAAAGGACAGACATGACAGGAGAGGACTGAGGGCAACTTGTGCAACCATGGCCTCAGAGGTCTGGGAGTTTTGGTATGGACACTGAAGCTTTAAAGCAAAGAGGAGAGCAAGAGAGGCAAAAGAAAGCCAGAGAGATTGGCTACATGATGTCCCACAGGCTTGGGCCTTGGTTATACCCAGTTTCCCACCATAACTGCAAAACCTCTAGTGCTTTCTCCACAGGTCTCCCAAAGATCACTCTTGTCTGCCAACTTCCCCCTCAAAATGGACCAGTTTCATCCACATTTGAGAGCTGAAGACAGAGATAGTGAAGTTCTCATGTGTGTCCTCCTGTGGGAAAGACTGTGCTGGCAGTCACTGAGGTTGTTTGACCCGTGGGGTGGTCAGTCAGTGGTCAGATGCATCCTGCCCAAACGAGCAGCACATCTTGGGACTGGCCACAGCAGAAACTCCCTCTGAATTAGTGCATGGGAAGGGGCTGGAGGCAGGATGTGCACATCCATGGGATGCAGCAATGAGGAGATGTGAGGGGGGCTGGAGAAATTAGAGAAAAAGGGTGAATTGCAGGAGACAAAAGAAGGTAGAAGGGGATATTGTGTGAACAGCAGAGAGATGTAGGATGCAAGACCATAGAAAACCAAGCTCCCTCAGCCCTGCTTCTCTCAGATCAGTGTTTATTTTCCTTACTGTCAGCTCGGGGAACTGCAGCCACACAGCCTGTGCCTCATTAAGGATGATGACTCGGAGGTGCAGTTAAAGGGAGGTGTTTGGTCTCTAACATTGCCAAGATTTGTCTACATGTGTGGAGGCACCATTCTAGCTCTTGCAGAGCACTGCTTGCCTTGTTTGCAGTAGGATGGCAGGTTTGGAGCTAGAAACAAGTGACTGCATTTTCATCTTTCTTAGGAGACTTGTTATATTAGGAAAAAGAGATTGACTTATGCAGGACACTGGGGCTGTAGAATTGTGGATACAGAACAAGGGCCTTCCAAGAAAGCTGGAGAGGGATTTTTCACAAGAGCAGGGAGCGATAGGACAAGTGGAAATGACCTGAAGCTGAAGGAGGGCAGGTTTAGATTAGGTATTAGGAAGAAATTCTTTGCTGTGAGGGTGGTGACCTGGCACAGGCTGCCCAGAGAGGTTGTGGACAGTTTATTTTTGCAAAGACCATGAGTGTCCTTGCAGCCTGTTACCCAGTCTCCACTCAAACATTTCCACTGTTGGTACTTGTTTTCTTCAACGAGTTATTTATTCACCACTAGCAGTACAAATTAACGCTGCAGTTTTGGAAATGAGTGACCTCCTGAGAGTTAGAGTTAAGTTTTCTGCAGACTTAAGTTTGTTCCAGCCAACGGGATGCACAGAAAGAAACATTACAAATGTACAGAACTCGATACATTGCCTGCACAGATTATCTGGTCTCCAGGTATCAAAAATATTTACATTTCTTATCACTACTATTATGTTTTTATGACATCCTGCTCAATCTTTATAGCCTTACAGCAATTACTGTCACTGCTTTTGAGTTGGGGCTAATTAAATTCTTGTGGTGGCCTCCACCACACATAACTCACCACAAAATTAAGCTGGGCATTTATGAAGTTATACGACCAGTGCTGTAAATAAGCAGAATTTGCAATATGAACATATATTTTACCAAACTAGTTGAACTAACTCATTAGGGAAAAAAAAGCAATTAAAACAGGCAAAGTGTGGAAATAGAATCTTGCTAATTACTGTTGCAGTCCTTGCAATTCAGCATGGTTTTATAGTTTGCCACTCAAATTTGGGAATATCTGCCACCAGAGATTCATCATCATAGGTAAGCAGAAGACCAACATCTATCATCATCAGTTTTGCAGTTTGATAACTTTGGTGCCCTCTGGAGTCCCCTGATTTCAACAGGCCTTCAGTATCTCTTGGCACGAGGATGAACTATACTCTGTTGGGGTATTTTACTTATAGTCTCAGAGTCTTGATTCTTTAATTAACAAAGTCATGTATGGTTTTTACTCTCAATACATAACCAAACCTCCTTCTTCACACAGCAGGGTGATAGCAGGGGGGACATTCATTTCCTGGACATCAGAGATAAGACACCAGATGTACTTGTGGGAAGAGTCCACTGTTTTCAGAAGCAGGTCCATGTGCAGCCTAAACAAAACTCAGACTTGTGACCTTCAAGCAAAACAACAAAAGTCAAGCCAAGGTCTGTTTAGATTTGGGTTGAGTAGTGTCTCTGGAAAAGAGGAGACACCAACAATATCCCACCATTGGATTGCTTTCCCTTCACTCAGTCCCTCAAAGGCAGTGGAGAGTTATTACTGACTGCTATAAGCCTAGGGTTGCACCTGGAAAATTTATCCAAATCATAAGCTCTCTGCAGTAACTAGCAATGCTAAATAAAAATAAATGTTCTCTTCCCTTCTAGCCTGTGTATTTCAGAGCTACTTTACAAAGGAGGAAAATAATATGCAGCTAGAGCAAAATGAAAGAAAAAAAATCCCACAACAGTGAAATTTTTCAGATACATTTTTCCTTCTCTCCTGTGACTGCATTTGAAAAGCAAAGCAGGGAAATTCTTTGAAGAGCCTTGAATAAAAGCCAATTTTAAAGCAGAATCCTCCATATGGATCTACTGGGTTGTAGGCAGTGCAACCCATATTACCCTCAGCAGAAATGTCAGAGTAACCCCTTCATAGCTGTTTAACCCTCCCAATTAAACCCTCCATGCACAAGCAACCTTATGCCAGCCATGTTAAACTCCAACGTGTGACTCTGCAACCCAACAACAGGCTTCCATGAATATTATGAAATTATTGTTTACATTGCAGTAATTCCCAGGTACTCCAGTCGAGAGCAGAGCCCCCATAGTGCTGCACAATTGTAGATTGAAGTTCAATTTAGGCCCTGGAGAGAAGGTTTCTAAAGCTAAAAATGAGTCCCTGCTGCTGTACAGAAGGAAGTTTAATTGCCTTCTGCCTGGGAGCGCTGCATTGTCCCTGCTGAGGGTACAGCCCAAAGGAGCTGGGACAGCAGGGGGATAAATGCCAGGGGCTTGGGCTGCTTCTGTGCACCAGCCATGTGTGTTTTCCTATCCTTTTCAATAAGTCACAGCCATCTCACCCCACATCACCCATTCCTCTGCGTCCTCTTTGAGCTTCCCTTCGGGGGGTTTGGACTGCTTGGCCTTTAAATGCTCCTTCCAACCCAAACTGTTCCACAATTCTCCAGCTGCCCCACGTGTGTCCATGGATTACCCTCTCTTTATCCATCAGCTCCCAAATGCAAGCTCTCCTCCCAAGCCTCTTCCAAACAGGACTCTGTGCCTTGCCCACAGAGGGAACCCTCTCCAGCTTTCCCACCAGAGCTCCTTCCAGCAAGGCTTTCCTGGCAGCTGCGACAGGGGTTCCCATATTCCTGGGGAAGTGTGACTTGCACCCTAAAAGCAGCATTCCCCAAGGGTTCAGGATCCATGTTCTGCTCCAAGAGACAGGTTTGGTGCCTGGGGCAAGGTTTGGGGCAGTGAGCAGGGAGGAACTTGCCCTCATCACCATGGATTCCTGCAAATCATTCATTAATTGTGCTGAAAGAAAGGCAAATACCATGAAGGTATTGCCCAACAGGCTGTCACCCTGGGAATCACAGCATTTCTAATTGACACAGAACAAGGGCAATAAGAGGGGAGTTTGACTTCACTTTTTTTACCCTCTTCAGATTATGGAGAGCTCAGACACGACTGCTTACACAAGCAGTAACCCCACTGTTCAAATGACAAGTTAAAGCTCCAGGGTTCAGCAGTCGTGGCTGCTTAGAAGTACCACAGTGCTTGATTTTGATTCATGTGAGCTTTGCAAATGGAGCTGGTAGAAATGTCTTATTCCCTGTTCTCTCCTTGGCTGTTGATGCATAATGCTGTAAGCTGACTGGTTTGATATAACCCTGGGAGATGAGGAAAAAGATATGTTAGAAAATATTCCAAAATGTTTCAGGCTGTACTAGGGTAGAAAATGAGCTTCAGCTTGATACAATGGATGGAAATGTTCCTTCTCAGAATCTGGCTGCGATCACATTTTTGTCTGAATTTGTAAAAAGTGCATGATTTTTATCTCCCTAGGTGACAGAGCAGCAGTTTCACTACAGTCCCAGCAATCCAGCAAAATCTTAGCTATGCTTTTGGCACTGCTGCTGCTTGCTGTGGCTCACACGAGAGCTGTTCCACCTGTGTTCTTCACAATCAAAGCTAAAAATAATTCTCTATGAAAAGAAAAAGACATTGTCAGATAGGAAGAGGTTTTATGAAGCACTGGGGATTGACTTTGTTTTGTTTCCTTTTTAATTTTTTTTTTTTTTTTAGGAGACTCACTTGAAGAAACATCTTCTTTGGTACGCAATTTTCCTGGGGGCAAATTACTGCATTTAATTTGATTTTAAACCTTGCTACACAATCAATAGTGCCTTCAGTCTGGAAGCAAATCTCATGGAGAGTGACTTCAATCTGAGATTTCAAATCAGTATCTTTAAAATTCAAATGTGAAATACTTTTCCCCATAAAAACCCAAACCAAGGGCAGCTTGCTTTTGACCAAAACCATATTAAGAAGAGGGCTATAGATGTTAGTCAGAAGTGACCAAACTCTGCTACTGTTCTGAAAAGATGCAAAAATAAGATGTAGCCAGAACCCAAGGAGTGCTCTCCATGTCTTGGTAGTCTGTTCTTATATGTGGACATACACTTCACATGCCACTGATGGTCACTCATGTTTGTCCAAACACTTGGGCTCCAGACTCTGTAGCAAAGTTCTTCTATGTGCTTTGGATGGAGAGGGAGAATAGGAGCAGAAATCTTCATTTATTGGATCTCTGCCTTGATTTTTTAAAAATTCAGGCAGATCCCAGAGAGCTTCACACTTTGACTGGGCAGTGCCACTGGTCCATCTCACTGTGTGACTGCATTGTCCTCAGGAGGCTGGAGATGTGTTCCCCTGTACCAGGACTGGATTAAGCTACTCTCTGCTGAAACATTTATTTTTCCAAACCACCAGATGTGGAGCTTTTAGGCTTCTCTTCATCCCTTGTCCAATTTCATCAAAATTCTCTTAGTATTCACATTATGGTGTGTTTAGCCCAGACTGTCAGTTCGTGACTGGTGGAAATCTGGAAGCAATTCCTGCTTAGTGTAAAGTGCCAGGCTTAAATCCAAGATTTGATGGATGTGACAGTTAATTTCAACTGCAAATCTTTCCCTTTGTCTTTTGAATCATTTAAGCTTCTTTCTGTTTAGATATACTTGAGAAAAACCTCTCCAGAACATTGTCATTTCACCAGTGGTGCTCTGAGTAGCTCTGGGTTTTTCTCACACACGTTTGAGATTTCAAAGTGAGGATCTGATGAGGATGCCATGCTATGGGGCTATCAGTATTTTGACAAGCAGTTCCCACAAATATTTACTCCTTTAACTTGTGATACAACCTGCTAAGCACCTGGAAAAGATGAGTTTGCACAAAAGAGGGATTTGCAGGTTATAAACCACATGGGGTTTTGGTTATGTAGGGTGAGAATCTCTACAACACAATCCACCTTCCCAAAAATCTTGTTAAAACCATGTATTTTGGGGGTAAATCCACTAAAAAAACCCCAACAAAACAACAACCAAACATAACTTTTGGTTTTTAAGTTTTAAGATTATCAGAAGTAGGAAATCCACCATAACCATTGCTACAGCTTCCTAATGGATTGCCAGAAATGGGAAATTCAGCATTACTACAGCTTGGTAAAAGTTACCTATCCTCGTGTTTCACACTTTGGATGTCATTTTTAGTTTGAGTTTATAGCTTCACCCAGACAATTGGACTTTTTTTTTGGTAAATGGAAGAGCCCTCACTAATCAGATTTCTGCTCCCATGTAGATAGATATTTACAGCCTTTCATATAATTATTACTCTCTCTTTATTAAGCTAAACAGGCTAAGCTACTTAAGAAATCCCAAATCTCATTCATTACCCAGTCATCAAGTGCTGATTTCTAGAAAATGAGACCTTCTTCCTGTCATGTCTTTGGTGCCTTGATTATATTTCTCTTCAGGCTGATTTTTTTGCTAAACCAATGTTTATTTGGTGGTTCTTCTTTGCCATTACTTGTTACCATGTTGCCTTTCTGAACAATTCAGTCAGATTTACATCCTTTGGGGACAGGTTTTCCGTCAGCAGCAATGAAGCCACTCTGACTGCTCAGGTTTCTGTCTATATACAAGTTGGAGCATGAAAACTGAATCCTCACTTGCTAGATGTGCATTGCTTCCAGAGCTTGTGGCTGTCTGCACTCCTGTTCCTAACTCAGAAATTATTTTCACTCAGGAGTCTCCAAATTCCTCAAAAGTCCTGAAATTTGGCAAGTGTCACTTGAGGCTGTGGGGCTAATATTGGTGTGCACCACTGCAACTGAGTGTCCTGTTAAATGTGGAAGGCTGTATGATCTGACTTACACCATGAGGCTCACCCCAGGAGAGGAAGAGCAGGACTTCTGTGGCCCCTGTGTTTGTCTGGGGAAGAATATTGGTTTCCTTACTCATAGAGTGAACTTTGCAGCACATATCACCTTTCTTGGGTGGTCAGATTGCTGTTTTGAAAGGAGATGTGACTATCTCAAGGTTTCCCTTGAGCAATCAACAGTTTTATCCCATACCACCCTCCCCTCTTTTTCATCTAGTGTCTCATCAGTGATTATTTGCTTCCTAACAATGATTTCTGGCTGTGCAGAAATCTCCAGCCCACCTTCCCTCAGCATGTGGGCCTCTGGTCACCCCCACAACACCAAACACCACCTTGTCCGCTTGGCTGCCAAAACCATGTCCCTGCCCCCCTCTCTTCGTGATTCATTCCTCTCCACCTTGAATTTGGGAGGACAATTGTGCTTAGAAAGCATCTTTGCCCTTGAATTTAATGTGGATTTTATCTCAATTTTAACTAGTGGGCGAATTTAGGGAAACAGCAACAAAAAATGCCATTTAATGTGTGGGTTTGCTGTAAATATTTTTGCATGTTTTCTGACATATTATAGAATGTAACACCATGCAAAGTGCTTAGTGTAGGCAAAATGGAGAAGAAAGAAAGGGACAAGGGGGCAAATTTTCTTTGGAGAGGGCTGTAGTACAGAGCTGTGCTGTGTCATGGCCTGGCAGAGATCAGAGCTGCCACTGTGACACCCCTGCACAACCAGGGCCAAATCCGAGCCCTGACTGCAGCAGTGGCACTTAATTCCATTTCTTGATTTAGAGGAAGAGGAAGCAACATGAACATGACATTCCCTTCCTCCCTCTGACAAAGCAATTACACTGAACTAAGCTTTCTTAAGGCCTGTCTTAATTTGTTTCTGATTTTCTGGCTGTGTTGCTGGACTTTGGTTGGTTTTTGTTTTTTTTTTTTTTTCCTGAAGAGTGGTTGCCCTTAAACCCTTGACTTAATAAATTCAGACTACTTTGAACAGCAGATTTTGCAAACAGCAGCTATAAAATTTAATGCTGCAAAGGCAGTAGTTAAGTGTGTCTATCTATTATGATCATAAATGCTTATGATCTTGAGACAGTGAGTGTAAAAAACGTTTGATTCAATATTGCAGATGTTTCCTCTTATCTTGGTGACATTTAAAGGTGACATAACTGAAGGAAAACCCCTCTCTTCTGTGTCATCTGATGGTGATGGCCAGAAACTCCCTACACAGGTACAACACTCGATAGTGCAACATTGCTGCTTGAAGCTTTGAAAACCTCTTAAACACCCAAGCCCAAGCCGCCCCAGCCTGCTGCACCTCCTAATCACAGTCAATGCCAAGGAGCAAGTTTAAGCAAAAACAAGCTGGAAGAGGTAAAAGAAGTTTAAAAAAGCCCTCCACTCAGCCATCCAAGGTTAGAGTGCCTGTATCCCCCCTTCCCAATAAACAAGGGCTGCCTACATGGACTGGAGACAGGGTCAAGGCTGTGGGGCTCTGCTTGGTGGGACAAACCAGTCAGCAGCAGCCAGGGTGCAGGGCAGGGTGGGCTCAGTGCACTGGACATCCCTGAGTGAATTTAGGATTGCCTCTCCATTTAACTAGTGAGGCTGCCCCACTGGGGACACATGGGAGGATTTACTTAGAAGCCACACAAAAGGCACAGGAGGCATTTTTCAGGCACAGATGCCACACTGTGCTTTATAATCAAATAATTAACACCCACTAAATCCTAGAAAGACTATTTACCTACCTCTGAACAAGTTTAGAGGTAGGTAAATAAACACTGAGATGTTGGTGTGCATCAGACGCTGATTTAATGACTGCTGCCACAGCAGAACCCAGGAGTCCTGAGCAATTAAAACCAAGGAAAAATTACAGAAAGCAGAGTAGATTTATTTTTAAGTCTCCAAGGAGTAACAGAAAACATCCCCTTTGTTAAATATGTCTTAAATTTAAAGCAAGGCAAATAATCCATACTTATAACAGCCTACCTTGGGATCTTTTTGCCTTCCTGTTTCTCCCTCTTGGCATAATTTGAGCTGATCTCATGCCTGCTAATGAGCTGTCTCCCCGTTGGAAATGGCAACTTTTATAGTTTTTCCCAAAAACCCATGTTCAGACTGTCTTATGAAACACTCTCATCATCAGTGCTTGTTCTCTGAGCTGCATGGTGGATGGAATATATTGTAAGGAGGTAATATCTTGTTGACTGTGAAAAAAAGAAAATCAAGATATTCATTTCTGCTCTCTTCCTTTCTCATACTTTCAACAGTTAGTCCTATGACTGGAAAGCTGGTCTGTACACTCATGCAACAAAAACAGGCTGATCTATGAGATCAGGGGAGTTTTTTGTTTCAGTTTCCAAGCCAAAAGGATTTGCTTCTCTTTTGTGTTTTATTGCCACTTAAATACACATTTTTCTCTCTTGAACAGTAACTGAGCAGCTGCAAGCCAAGCAAAATGCACCTGCATATTTTCAGGGGTTTGTGTGCCTGTATCCTGTCTTTACACTCAACACTGAGAGTTTTAAAAGCTCTGCTGCAGGGAATATTCCCATGTCAAATTCTGTATGAGAAAAAAAGCTCCTTTCTTACAGGCAAAAGTTTCTCATGGACTGGAAATTGTGGTACCCAAAAATTCTAATTTTGAATCCATAGTCACTTCAATCATGATTTAGGACATAGCTGGGTATTCACTGATTTATACAATCAATCCTTGTCTTATTTTTTGGCCCTTCATCTTTTCGCTATTTTCACATGGAGAAGTTGGTTATTATCGCATTAAAACCATTAAAACAGGTCACTTTGCAATCATATATAATTTTACACTGTCAGACTTTTTTCTTGCAAACAAGACCTGTGTATATACTTACTAAATTAATTACCTACTCTAACATACATTTATCTAAATGTTTAATTTTTGCATTCCTAATGTGCTGAGTGATATAATGACAGCATAAAAAAGAAAGTTAATTTCATATGAATTTGTGCCAAGCACCTTTGATAAAGAATGAAACTCAAAAATATGTGGGAAGTCAATATTTCACATTTGTGATTTATTTGCCTAGAACCTTCTGTGGTACCTGTCTGCATTTAAATTATTAGATAAATGAATGATTACTCACTTCTTTCCTCTAATTTGAAAACTTCAGAAAGTATTTTTCAGATATTCTGATTGTTCAAGTAATTGGATTTCTTCATATTTTTAGAACTTGCCAACACTTCATTCAGTCACTGGGTAAGAAAATCTTTCAACTACACTTATTCTAGTACTGAACAGCTGCTGATTTTAATATTTTGCATGTATTAACTTTTTGTACCTGTTTCATGTTTTGATGATACAAAATTCTGCTGAGATGCCAATACAATTGCAGCAAAGCCAGAGCACACTGCTTCTTTTGCTCTTTAAGGGTCATAGAGTCAGTGAGACAAGTCTGGAAATTTCAGCTCTTATTGCCACTAAAGGCAGCAAATTCTAAAGATGCTTCGTTGGAGACATCTATATTTTTAGGCTTGTTTTAGATATAACCACCTTCTCTTTGTAGCAGTCTATCAGTCAGTAATTAATGTATTTATGGCAACCTCCTCGCATCAGTGACAAATGTATTTGGTGCAAGAATGCTTGAACTTCACACAGTTATAGTTAAAGAGAAAGCTGCAACACAAATCCCTATATTCGCTGCCTAAATGCACCATGAATCAATGATATATTAATCTCTTTTGATGTGTGCCCATAATGCAAGGCATTACTATGATACAAGATGCATAATAGAAGCAATAGTGTCATTTTTCTTCTCTGAACCTTGATGGGAAATAAACAGTGCACACAGCATGCAGCTGCCTCCAGTTTCTCACTGGAATGGTGTGGTAAGAAGTGTCCGGAGTTCATCCCTGTCCTCTGGCTCTACCTGCACCCACACGTGGCACAGGCAGGTGTCTGGCAGTGCCCACTGCACTTGGCACTGGGGCATGAGAAATGATGCCCCATGATATCCAACCCTGCACAAAATCTGTCAATAGCAGGGCTCCTGAGGCTCTGCTGACTGCAGAAACTCATACAAGTTGTGTCTCATCCCAAAAGCCACTCAGCAGGGAATATGTATTAGCATTGATATTGCTATTATTGTCAGTGAGTCTTACCCAGGACTCATTTTCTTGTTTCAGAAAAAGAAGAGGAAAGCAGCAGCAGCTTTCCAATACTCCAGTGCAGCACAGCTGAATCCAAGGCACCATCCAAGGCTGCTGTGAGGGCTGGTTTGACCCCTCATCCTGGAGAACACGTGGAGCAGCACATCTGAGTGCTGATTTCACATCTCCCATGCTGATTTCAGAAGCTCTGTTTCCTCTCCCTGGCCTTTGGTGAGGCCAGTGCAGGAGGATTCATGTGTGGGACAGTGAACCTTGTCATGCAGCTTCTCACTAGAACCTTGTCCATTCTTCAAGTGATAATTTGATGCATCCTGGCTTATAAATAGGGCTGTACAAAAAAGGTCTCTGTTCTTAGACTGTGCGCCTTGCGGGTGTGTTACGGAAGAGAAATTTCCTTTGCTTCTTGCAGGGCCTTTATTGGTATCTCCTGGCAAATATCAAATGCCATGTCAAATCTACCGCTTCCCTTCTGCAGTGCTAATACACTTCTGGAAGATCTGCACATATCCACTCATCCTTTTGATTCAGTTTGTGCTGCAGAGCAATTTCCTGGGATGGTTTCAGCTGCCTCCTGTTCTCTTCTGCCTGGCCTTTCTCTCACAGTGATTCACATTGTCTTACTAGAGAAGTCAGCTCTTAGCCACAAGCCTACTCTACTCAAAATCTGTTGCCTCTGTGTTGCTGTGGATTTGCTTGGTTTGAGCTCTGAACTGTCAGCTATGTCTTTACCAACAGATTAGCCATGGCAGGTATTTTATAAACAAGTTATCCTAAAGTATCTTCCTGTCTTGATGAAAGTGTTCAGTAGTTCCTCAGATTCAGCCTCTGGTTTGCAAGGGGAAGTGTTTCTTCCATGAATCCTCTAAATACTAACACATATATGGATTCACAGAGGTAGAAGTCTCACAGTGAAGTCATTCACACTTCTTGCACTTGGATTAATGGATATCCTATTTCTGACCAGAAAATGTTTGCATTAAGGGGCACTTTCTAATCTGGAGTCCAGATTAACCATCCCACACTTGGTTTGCTACAATGATCTCTCCATCCTCAGTGTATATATGGGATCAAGTACAATGATAACAGGGTTTTGCAGCCCCAATATCCATGGAAACTTGGGAAGCACCTGTTGTCCATTTTCTTTACTGGGGCATGTGATTACTGTGCATTACACTTACCAGCACTTCCTAACCCTCTGGTTCTTTCAAATATGGTTGGTTATTGGGTTTTTTTCATCTGAGAGGAGACAGTCTGCTTCATGTGATGATGCACTTGGATCTGCCTCAGAGACTCCCTATCAGTAATTGCTGCTTTTCTCTTCTGACACAAATACATCCAAACGTTGCTTCCCAACAGCAGACAGGCTAAAGCACTGCTGATGACACCAAATCTGCCATACCCTGCTATCATTTCCATCTCTGGCAAGTCCAGGCTGTGACATGACTGTGGAACTGGCATTTCTCCAAACTTGTATTTTGTGAATGTAGATTTTGAAGCAGCAACACATCAGCCATGGGATTTCAAAGGCTGTGTGAATTATAAATGCCTTTCACGCTCTTGCGGGGAGGGATGTCCACTGGCTCCTTTCTCTTCCCCACTTAGCCTCAGAAATGTGACAATGACACTGAAATCTACAATAAAATATGTATGTGTTCTAAACTGCACAAAGTTTCACAGTATTATGCAAACCAGAGCACCAGTAGCAGATGTACAGACCAAACAGATAACGTGACATTCAATATTCATTTCATTCTGTTGGGATAATTAGTGCTGTGTAAAGATTAACACACACAGAAAACCATACAAATAAGCCTGAGTAACAGAAATGTTGCCACAACCTGTAGACTTGTTCCCACCTGAGCTTGGGGGCTTATCTGATACCTTAACCTTCAACATTAACTGATGGCACAAATAGGGTCTGGTTTTCCCCTTGGGTATATTGTTGTGATGCCAGTCTGACTCCACTACATCACCAAACCACACCTGAGAAAACAAGGAGTCATCTCCATAAATCAGGGATTGTAAACAATGATGACAGATAATATTGGATGATCATCTCTAGCCTCATTCATTCATTAATAAATCAACAAAGATTTATGGTACAGACTGCAGCACCACTAAATCTTTGCCCTTTTAAAACCATGTTTATTGAGTTTCAGGCTGGCAAAGCTATCGATTACTCCAGAAAAGCATTTTGAAGTAAATCAAAACCACAGTGGTAAAGCACATCCCCTTCCATGTAACAGCAGCTTACTGAACTGCAAATGCTTCCAAAGCCAGGAAAAAGCAACTTCTTCCACACAGAGGTAAGAAATCA
Source organism: Climacteris rufus (assembly GCA_013398175.1). Taxonomy (NCBI): domain Eukaryota; kingdom Metazoa; phylum Chordata; class Aves; order Passeriformes; family Climacteridae; genus Climacteris; species Climacteris rufus. The sequence goes on along the minus strand of VZRZ01008881.1, from coordinate 812,339 downwards.
AGTTTTCATCTATATTAGGGATCTGGCACGCTGCAGTCTTTTATCTCTTTGTGGTTTCCATGTTTATACATAACAGGGCAGCCTGCCAGCAGCTCTGGCCAAAACCAGGAGCGACAGCTTAGCTCTGAGTGGGGAGGTTTGTGCTGGAGCAGAGCATGAAATAGGTGCATTGGTTTGTCAACACTCAGCTGTAAATCTGGAGGCACTGCCTGCACTGCTGACCACCCTATAAACACAGCAAAACTGAACAGTGTGTGAGTGCCTCTAGAGAGCAAGGTTGGCAAAGAACCTCTCCTGATGCATTCCCAAAGCTCAGGGACCTCATTTGCATTCACATTTTGGCCCACATCCACCATTCAGGCAGTGCAAAGGGAAACCAATTGACTAAGCTTCCAGAATTACTCTAGAGACTCAAATAGTGTCAAATCAATTTCCTGTGTCTGTGGCAAACAGCAGGAAATTCAGAATTAAGAATCTCCAGTGAACTCACCTCTGTCTCCTTGATCATGTGTGTTTAGCAGGGTTTTCATTACCCCATCCTACTTCTCTGTATAGAAGTCTTCTGTAGGTGAACTCTTTCTTACACTGTGGTCTGAGGGCTGTGCACAACTCATAATCTGTCAGAAGGTCGTTGATGGACAGTACTGAAAACTACTGTGGACACTAAAACTCAGGATCAAACATACAGGCACCTTTCCATGCATGCAAGCAAGAAAACCAGTTCATGAAAGGAAATCAAGTAAAGAGCCACTGAGAGCTGAACCTAAGGCTTTCTATTGGTAAGTGAAAACCAGCAGGGGGGCATTCCAAGATCCCTTAATTTTATCTGAGGTGGTTATGTAGCATTCGAACCAGATAAATGAGCAGTGGGCTAAGTGATCTCCAGGGTCCCTGCCAGATCCACACTTCTGCATCCACACAGCACAGAGTGGGCTGGATTCATTTCCCACTCAGCATCTAAGGTACAGATGTTTGCACTCTCTGGGCTGCCTGTGTTATCAGTGGGGAACAGGCCTGGCTGGGACAGCAAGCCTTGCTCAGGCTCCTGAGGCTGAACATAAACTGCAAAGAGAGGGTGTGACTATATGCTGCTATGAGGGGTTAAACCAAAATAGTGTTTATCCAGCATCTCCTCAGATGCAATTACATATTGGACTGTGATTCTGTTTCTTTGCACAGAAAAACTCCCACTCGCATTAAGGGCTACATTTTTCCTTAAAAAGATGTACAAAATACAGCCCCTAGACTAGAGGGGAAAATACGTAATTTCAGTATAAATCAAGAGTGTTTGGTGGAGCTCCAAGTGCCATGTTGGAAGAACAGAGCTAAAATTCACCTCAGGGCACCCAAAGACAACAAATGAAATTTTGAGAGAAAGTGTAAGGGTTGTAGTTACAGCAAAATGTGTATTGTGTGTTTGTATTGTGCAAGGTTTTGTTCTTGGCTGAGCAGCATGACCTATTTCCCAACATCACATGATTTTTGTATTGGAAGACTCTTCTGTAAAGAAGTAGAATTAATTTTCCAGCGGAGAAGAGACAATACTGATTTTCCTTAGTTCTGCCCCACGAAACATTATAACTTTGCATTTCTTTTTATTTATTTGTTTTAAACTTCAGAACCCTTTTAGAAGATACAGATGTGTAAAGCATACACACATACTTATCTGTTGCTGGCATTATGTATTTCATGAAGATTTCATTCAAAGAAATGTACAAGGCATCAGGAAAATCCAAATTAAACCACTCTTGGATTTAATATGATTTAAAGTCCATTTCCAGCCACAACAGCAGTTAAGCACTTAGGTATCTAAAGTGCACAAAAGGAATTTAAGCTGCCTTCCACACCTCCCAGCTCACACTGGTGCCTAAGTTTTCTCCTTAAATTTTGTTTAGTTGTCTGAAGTTTTTTTCAGCTATGCACACAGAGATGAAAGCGTAGGGATGTCACCTCTGGCTAAAACCATCTGGCATTCCTAAAACAGGAATTCCTGTGACCCAGTCTCATAAGCAACTTTGCCTATCAGACTTTCTCAGTTCATTCCTAATTGAGCCAACACTAAATCTGAGAGGAGACAGAGAAAAATAACAAGCATATCTATAACAGAGACATCTGGAAGGGAACAGTTTATACAAACTCAACAGCTTTTGAAAAGCTGGGCCCTTGAAGTATACACAGGCACTCCAAATCAGCAGTCCCTTCTGAAATGCCCTCTATATATGTATTTTTAGCTGGCAGCTTCTTTATTTCTAGTCATTTCTTCTACCATGCTGGAAGTCTTTGTAATTATGGTGATAGAGGACTTTTTTAAATTCTTGTGTAACTCAAGAATGACCAGAGCTGACTACACTTTCCCACAGGACAAAAAAAGTTTTATGCATTAAGAAATCTCAACTTCAACAGCAATTGGTTTTGAGGTAACTGGTAGAAAGCTGTGTTCCTAGTACAGGGTTCTGTTCATTTGTGATTATCAACAGCACAGCAGTATCAAGAACACAGCAAAGCAGAGAAAACTGCAGTAATGATTATAAGGCAATGCTGAACATTTGGTAAGCTAAGCGGATATTCAGTTAGGTTGGATTTAAAGTATTAACCACTTCAGGAGATGAATTCTGCCTTTCTCTATCTTTGGTATCACATGCACATTAATGCATTGTACCAGCATGTGTTTTTTGTTAAGACCTCAAATTAATCAGAGCTTTAATTTAGGACAGGATGTGTCAATAGTCGGAAATGACGGTGTTGTTGCTGTTGTGCTGTTGTTGCTGTATCTGCATGTGCCACTTGCCAGAGCACCCCTGAATATTTAAGGACAGATGAGACCCAGTTCAGTGTCAGCTTCAAGTCCCCTTGACCTTTCAGCAGCTGGTGCAGGCCCTGCTGTGCCAACATCCAAGTGGTTGCCTGGATTCTGCTCACTGCAGAGGGGAATTGGGGCTTTGCTGCAGGGAAACAACGAGGAGCTGCCTTTGCACCAGGGGGCTGAACATGACTTAGACACAGCTCAGCACTGAAAACGAATATGGAAACATCCTCCAGTGATTTCCAACCAATGCTTTGAGAAGGCAGAATGAGATGTGGGGAAGGAGGGGCTATAGCAGGTGAGATGGGCACAAAGGGGTACATTTCAAAAACTAAGAGAGTCTTCAGGTGGAGAGAAAATCTAATTATATTCACACTTTCAGAAAAACTGACAAGTGAAGATCAAGGCAGGAGACTGTCTTTCCAGGATACCCTACAGACCTGTTGGGGTGCTCTGAAATAGCTGCTTTGCTGATGCTCTTAAGTAGATTTCAACTGCTTTGATGTGTTAAGTGGATTTTGCTCAATTGAAAAAGTAGTGCTTTATTTGAAATCTTGCTTCATGCACACAGCAAACTCCTCTGTGGATGAGCTCATTTTAAGCCTGGGGATGATAAAGGATAAATATCAGGACAGTTGCTCTCAGTTTCACCCCAGAGGTAATGGCAAGAACTTCACAGAGCTCTCTTAAGTGTTGAGAAAGAGAAGATACCATTTGCCAGAAGATGTCAGAACACAGCTGAGCAGGAAGGTGCAAACTCATTTCTTGGCAAACTTTAGTGCTACCTTTGGGATTTTTTTTTTAATGCTCTTTCTGTATTCGCCATTTTTATTTCTAAATTTTAAATGTACTTTCTTTTCTTTCTCTTCTTTATCTGTTTCATGCTAAAATACCCCGTGCATGCACCATCCTTTCAGATTTTAATTTTGATAATTTCATTGTCACATGCACAACATTCTCACTGGACACTATAAGCTCTGCAAAGTAGGACTGCCAGTATATAATAATATAGGGAATTTATACTTTGCTGTAGTTAAAATTTGGGTAGACCAGAAACAGGTCAGGCAAGCTTAAATGTCCTCCTGGTGGGGATATGATCTGAATATTCTTCTGACTAAAGAATTATGTCATGCTCTGTTTCTGCAATCAAACTGCCATGAGCTACTTCTATGAGATCATTTCTCTGAATGAGCTAGTTCTTATCTGGGCAAGGACTTGTGAGGTACACTAAAGTTCACACAGGTAAAAAATGGGAGCTGTACTCTATGTGCATCCTTGTTCAAACCCAGAAGTTGCAGAAAAAACGAGCTGCAAATACCTGTGTGCTACCAGTGTGGGAAATAAAGACAAACAGGAGGCTCAGCACCTCAGAGGAAGGCTAAATTGCCTTTTCCCTGTCTCCATTCCACGGGAGGACTGAAACACCCCCGTGATGTTCTCCAGGAAGCCTGGCAGCCTCCTGTAAAGCTGCACCAGCACAGGAGACCGGCCAAGGATTTTGTGGTTGGCCAAGCCGGCGTGGGACGAGCAGCATCAGATGAGGATGGTCAGAGCTGCCAGGAAAAGGCTGTGCTGGAGGAGAGAGAGGGAAGGGAAAGAACACAGCCACCCGACCTGAGGGCAGAATCTGTGCCTCCTGTTAGAACTCAGCTACAAACAGAAACCAGTCGTGAGTTCTGCGACAGCAGTAAAAGCACAGCAATAAAGGGATTTAATGGCACTCCGAGTAAACACAGAACATAAATATTTAGATATTCCTTGTGTGTGCTTTTCTAAAGTGGGTCAAGCTATGATGTTCTGAATGTCATATGTCACAGGCAAAAGAGGGGGGACATTTGAAACCTAAACAGCAGTTAAATCCACTCTTTTTTACGTAGGTCTACCATAGCTGCCGAGGATAATAATTTGCTTTATTGTGAAGATCCAGAGAGCACTATGACCACTGTCTTTACATGTTACTGCCTAATGCTAGTCTACTCAAGATCTGCTTTTCAGAGGTAATGAACATCTGCAATATTAAATGAAAACCTTTAAGAGCTGCAAAGCTGCAAGCACTCACCATCTTGGAAATTATACCTAACTGTTTAGTGGCATCAGTAAAGGATAATGCTAGATAGTGGTGTTTTAAAATATTGTTCCGATTTTACCTTTTTTTTTTTTTTTAATAAAAGAGTTTGACTTCCAAGCTTTTACGCTTCCTCATGCGGCATCCAAGAAAGGAGAGGAAAACTTCCCTATCCCAACTCATTATTGCCCAGAAAAGCCTCACCAGGCTGAATTCCTCCGGTCAGGACAGAAAGTCTTGTCACACTCTGAGGAGAACACGCAAGATTCCAAACAAAACCATCACCTTTTAAAACTTATTCTGAAAAACGGACCGAGCTTGTATTGCCTTCGGTGCGTTCCGACCTGCTCCTTTATGGCAGGAACAAAAGGACGCTGTCAGTCTGTCGGTGTCCCTGGTACCAACCAGAGAACAAACACGTGCCCCAGGTAAGATGCTGCTCCTTTCACGGAGCGCTTCCACCACGCCCGGTCCTTGGCAGGGCAGGGATTTACAGCTCGTGGAGCGTCCGCAGCCGAGCCCCCCCTCGCTCAGCCTCCTCTGCATCCCGCCCGGGACTGTGCCATTTATCGGCACCGTTACGTGGCCGCTTCCTGCCTTGCCGAGAGTTTCCGTCACCGCTCCCCCGCGGCTCCATCCCCGCCTTTCTCCCGCACACATCCCCCGTCCCCGGCAGCTTCGCGCACCCCTCCCGGCGCCGCGGGGCGGCTGCGGCGGGGCCGGCCCGGCGGGCACCTCCCTCCCCGCGCCCTGGGTGCCGCGGGATGCGCTGCCGGACGGACCCCGCTCCC